>CAWUFW010021029.1:0-132847 GCA_963921515.1 Calotriton arnoldi
ATGATGCTAATTGATATACATGATATTTATCGTACCTCTTTTAAAGCATAAGAAAAATGTCTTAGCTTATGCTAAAAGGGCCGTCTGTGGAAAACGTGTAATATTTTACTTAGCATAAGCAACAGCCATTTTGGCTATGGTGTCCATTTAAGTTTCCTTCGTAATTCTTCTCTGCCTTTTCACTCTGCTTGTGTTATCTATTTTTGTTGACTTCTTGACTCAGCTAAAGCAATGTACGTGCTGAGGGTTTATAGTTGTCAGTGCACCTGGTCTCACATGTTAACAGTCGACCATTTACTGCTGCCATAAGCATTCCTGCTCCCCCTCCCACTTAGCTGACCACATGGTTATTCATCTGCCCTTGTTTGCTGATAGCTATTCCTAAAACTTGTTCTTCCTATTTCTGTTCACATGCTCGCGTTGCAAAAAACCTGTATAAAAGACCTGTGTTCTGTGACTTCAGTGTACTACCTCCTGCAACACGAGAGTGTTGTATGGACGTGGTCCGCTCATGAGTGATTAATAAACTTGTTATTTATTCCAACTCCAGTGCTGATCTCTATTTTGTTGGTCTTTGGACCCGTGGACAAGAGGGTGACCATGCACCAGTGTACCCCTAAAAGGTACATTTCCACAAACGAACCCCAAGGACCCGACTCACAGTAGTGACTATATGACTGTGTTGCAGACACCATGAAGGACTCCGTCTTGTTCACCATCTGCCACTCGCAGGAAATCTCATGCAGTTCTTAGGAGGGGGTCTTTTTTTGCAGCAGTGATGCGTCCAAGCGGGGCAAGGGGTTAAGTAATTACCCTGGATTCCAACGTCCTAAAAAAAATAAAAATGCTTCCTTGGCTAGCAGCTTCTCAAAGGTTACGAAAGTCAACATAAGCCCCTTGCTCTGAGGTGCTTAGACGGGAACCAAAGCTTTAGTTGTAGTCCTCTGACACTTAAGCATTTGCAAAAAAAAAATTACACACACAAAAAAAAAACCCACACACACGGGATTGTTCAGGTCTGATGAACAGCTGGGAGCTGTGATCTACCAGACAAGCAAAAGCACTCAGCCACGTGTGGAAAAGAATGGATCCCTGGAATGATAGCAAAAATGGGAAAGAGCCCTGGCCGCAAGTCACAACAGTGCTGAAGGAAATTAATGTCCCTGAACAATCCCCTGTGCTCTGACATGAGACCTACTGCCAACAGAATAGAAAAGGAATGGATTCTGGAGAAGCCAGGTGGTGTTGTGAGACACAGCCAGGGCCAAGCATTCACAAATGCTTACTTTTATGCGGATGAGAAAGGGCTCTAGTTCAAACCCTCTTCTCTTTGAGGAAGACTGGCTGAGACACAGGAGTAAACAAGCATTTGCAATGCAATAGGTCTTGTATTTACGAGACTTTGAGCTATTGGCACTGTAAATGTCAATAGCTTAAATTCTCGCAAAAGCGAGACCTAATGAATTGCAAATATTGTTTGTTTCCAAACGCCCCATGCCGCGCTTGCACTTAAGAGGCCACGCCCCTTTCTTTAGACGAGCCGCATGCAAGCTATTACTATTAAGAGCAAGCGCGTCGTGGGGCGCTAGGAAACAACCCACAAAAAAATATTTGTAAAGCAATAGGTGTCACATTTGCAAGAGTTTAAGCTATTGTCATTTACAATGCCAATAGCTCAAACTTAAATGAGAGACCTATGGCATTCCAAAGAAGCGGCCGCAATTGTCCCGGCTGCTTGGAAAGTGAAAGCGCGCATGGCGTGCCGAATATTGATGCAAAGCACGTCGTGCCTTCAGTAAGACTAAACTCACTAAAGAAATAGTGCTTACAGACTAAATAACACAGACACAACAGAAGTAAAAGGGCCAGTCCTCATGGGAGGTTACAAATGAAGACAAGGCGGAACAGGCTGATTACCGAATCAGAAGCCAGCATTTACAAAGGACAAAGACACAAGCCAATGAAAAATATGGGCGGAGCTTCAAGTGCATACTCTAATACAGCATGCCGCGTAGAGCAGCACATGCGCTTCCCAGGCTCGACCTAAAAAAGGGACTCTGCTCCTAAGCATACACCCACAGACATCCCACGGTAAGCAGCGACTCAGGAAAAAGGGGAGTTGATCAAATTATAGTGGCAAATGTGAAGAGACAACATCTGTCCAAAGTACAAGTGTTGGCCGCCTTGAAGGCCAGAAGTCAATGCACCATAGGGGAAACAGAGGGCAAAAACTCATAGTTAGTGATACATACCTGGGGTTAACAGATATAACAAAATCCAATACTGGTCCTAATCCGATACCTGCAGAACAAAGAAACAGTTACTGTTAAGTCAGAGACCAACCTCAACCCTGCAGCATAAGCAATAAAGTGTTCTTCGGCCATGTCAAACATACCTGTGAAAAAGGCAAATCCAGCCAGAATGGACAACCTCTTCTTCTCCACCTCCGGGCTGTGTGGTGTAAACATCAGCCATAGCATCAGCCCCAGTGAGCCCAACAGGGACAGAAAGCCAGCCTGCAGGAGCAAAGAGACCACATCTGTACTTAGAAAGACTTGCTAATACCAACGCGCACAAACTGGACAGTAAGAACAACATTAACAAGAGTGGGTGCGACAACATCAATCACCGTGAACAGCATGGCAAAAGCAGGAAGTTCACTTTGTAGTAGCTAAGAGTTGGCAGCCAAAAGGGCAGGAAGCACGGAATAGCAACAGACAATGTGAACATTAGTCACAGCATAATCCCCAGCAAACCCAGTAGGAATATTAATGTAGACGGCAGAAGCGAGAGAAACCACATCTGTATTTCAACAGGCTTGCTGGACTACCAATGCGTAAAAGGAAAGTGAGAACAGAACCACAGGTGGAAGGGTGAGCGCAACCTCACCATTATCCCCAGTGAGCCACCAGGGAAGAAGATAGTCTGCAGCAGCAAAGAGCAATGTCAAACACTATAGACAACACGACAGAGTTAGGAAAAGCACCAGGGTAGTGAGGGCTCAGCGTCAGAATGGTCTGAACTACAGAAAATAAGTCAGGAAGAAACCAATAAGTGTACTGCACTAAGAACAGAGGTGGTGGTGTGGATAATATACTGGTCTTTAGTGAGGCCACCCAGGGCATTCGAACGCAGCATTACAGGGTCTGATGTGAAATGATCTCTTCCTGGGTCATCTGAGCCTCTGACGAATCGTCACCAGGACCACCTAGTGTATTTGAGCTAAGCCCTGCAAGATGGAGTTCATGGTTTGCAAACTCTTCTCACTTCTGAAATTTTACATTTCTACCTTCTGAACTCGTTCGAGCAAGTAGCTTTGAAGGATGTCGAGGATGATGGGACGCACTGATCTCCTACCTGGATAACTCTTGTCACCACATGGATATAGGCACCTGCAGCAGCTACAAACATGCAGAGGGCGAAGCTGGCATAAACTTTCTTCAGGTGCTGCTGGGTGGAATATGAGCTGAAAGAAAGTTAGAAAACACAGTTGGCATCAGTACCTCAGAATACAGAACTCCATCCACAAACAATCCATACTCCACTAATCAGTTAGGTATATTTTCCAAGACTAATTTGTATGTTTATATAGCCAAAAGGGTTTGCCCAGGAAGGACCTTAATTTGAGCCAAGGCACGGACAATCCAACTGCACAGAAAAGTCATTGTCTGACAGAAGCTGAAAACGGTAAAAACAAATTAACATTTGCTAAACACAGGAAACATCCATTGGTGCAGCCAGCAACTCCCATATGGGCTAGTATCAAATCAGGCCATTATGTGAACATCTACTTTCGTAGCCAATAAAGAACTTTCCTCGTGGGAACTTTTCTGGAAGTCAAGGATTTCAGCTTCAACCTGCATCTGCAATTCCTTCTCCAGACACTGACCATCAACCCATCCAGTACAGTCTAAGTCATGGGTACTCGTAAACATTTGCAAAGGGGCCACAACGTATGGTCTGTGGTGTGACCAAGGGCCGCACTGTGGTGGTAAGGGGTCCTGGGTGGGTCAGGGATTGTGTAAGGAGTTCTAAAAATGTTTTAATAAACAGGCAAGCATTAATTTGCAGGTTAACTAAAGTTAAGTGGTGCAGGACACCACAGTAGTTACTTCATTTAATCTGCAAATAAATGCTTCCCCGTTTAACTTTTTCTGAATATTAGCGCTCAGCAAGTAAACAGCAGCTCGTGCTACTGTTCACGGGGGGGCGGTTGGGGGGACGGACGACGCATGTAGGCAGTATGACGACATTCCAGCAGCCATTCCCTTAGCTACTACTCTGACCCAGGAAGCTTTATATATTTTAAAAAAAAAGCCCCAATATCTGTTTGGTTTCGAGAGGTCATTGGGAGGTCTGCCCCACAATAGATGCACACCACACACACCAGGGAGGGTCAATAGCGATAGAAATACTCACATGTGAGAGAACTTAAAGAGAGCATCAAAGTTAATGCTGCGATCAAAGACGTTCATCGTGGCGTCGGATGGTGTGACTGATGTCACTTCAGAAGATGTGGAGCCTGGCAAGAAACAAAAGGAGAAAACATTAGAAACGGATATAAACAACGCCCCCCCCATTGTCTTGGAAACCGTGGTTGTTCTGCTATACATTAAACCTGGACTATCAAACACAGAATCCGTTTGCTTATATGGTAGACAGAGCACACAGTGAGCCAATGAGGAACATTATTTTGTTTGACAAGAGAGTTTGGCACAGAGCAAAAGACTGACCAAGAAGGGGAACTACCATCGCCAGCTAGAAAAAACATTTGTGAACAAAGGGTCCACATGCAGTTTTTTTCCTCTACACTTGTCATTGTTCCTAGTTGCCACAAGAAAGCCAGTCTTAAAATGTAATACTGTAAATTAGTACCAACGAAGAAAAAAAAAAAACAGAAAAAGAAACGTAAATAAAAGGTGACTTTTGCAGAAGGCACAAACCATGGATACTGTGAATGCAGACGCCTGCCTGGCAATACAAGGTAGATGTAACATACGCAATATAAAAATGCAAAAGTTTCAATTAAGACGACAAAGTTCTTCAGGGGACAGAAGCATGCGGGCATGAAATCCAGCATCCCCCCGCCCCCCCCCCCCAATCAAACCTGTTTGAGACTGTGCGTACATTAATCCTCAAGAGAACCAAGGTTCCTCTCACTCTAAAAAACACAAAAGGTCGCAGCTGCTCCCTGCCACAAACACCAAAATCCAGCTCTGCCCGTTACATCAAACGTGTGACAGACTTTGGGTGTGGAATGCCTATACCAAAGCCACTCTGCTTCCCTAACATCATCCCCACCCTGGAATGTGTAGCTGGTTTGGAATGACTATTGGCTAGGATTGTTAAGGCATGTGTGTTTTACACATGCCTTAACAATCCTAGCCAATAGTCATTCCAAACCAGCGGCACATTCCAGGTACCAGTGTTCCCCTCAAAAGACTTTCTTGTAGTCACCCTCAACCTCGTTAACCCTGCACAGACGGGTAGGTACAGCGCTTCCACCCATGCCTGCAAGAAACAAACAAAGCTCGTCCTCCAACATTCCCTGAAAACAAGCCCTGTGGCTGCCCAGGCGCACAACCAGTTCGTCAAGAACCAGATACATTAGCAGACTTCTCGGTTTCATACACCTGCTGCCAGGAAGTGAGAAATGAGAAACTTCGTGAAGATCTGCAAGCGTCGGCTAAAAAGATCCTGCAGTGGGAGACAGACATCTTGTTGGCAGCCAGGGCCCCACCACACCCATAGGACAACCCACAAGTACAGAGACTTGAAACCGTAAGCTTGTCAGTCTACAATCTCTCCATTTCTGAGAAGCACACATTTGTTTAATGGTATAGCGCTCCATATCCATAGCCAACAACACCCATCCCCACTGCAGAGGCAACATTCCGGCATAGGTAAAGCAAAAGCCATGGTCGCCCCCTGAAATACGAACTGTGATCTCTTCAGAGGACTGTTAAAGATTCCTACATAAAACTACTTTCCAATGGCTCTCGCAGCCTGGGCTCCAGACGAGACCTCTCCTCTCCACATCACATCTTTCAGCACTCTCCCAGAGCTCTCACCGCATCTCCAGGACTAGAACACTCCAACATCTCCCTCACTCTCCAGCGGGCATCTTTACAGGAAACCCTTCAGTGCTTTGCTGAAACTACAGCACCACAAATTTTCTTCGGACCAAAGCAAATGCCTAATCCTAGTCAATGAACTGTATAAAAGTAAAGACTCCCTCCTCCTTCAGCAAAAGTGTAATCGAACCAGGGCTTACGTTAACAGAAAAATTCACTAAAATGATAGCACAAGCAGTGTAGCTGACCAATCTTTACTAATAAAATCCAAGCAGAAGGTGCCGAATAGCTCACACTGGAAAGAAAAAAAAAAGTTTTGAGAACCCAGTGCTACCAGACACCTTACACTGTTGAAAAAAACAAGGCAAGTCTTGTTTACCTGCTCCCAGGTTACTAAAACAGAGTAAGCACCACTCACCTCACTTGAAAAGGACTAAGTGAAAAGCAGTCTCTTTGCCTCTCTTGTTCACTGCATACTGGAAAAAAGTACCTGGTGAAGCTCAGCTCTTTAGAAATCATCCCCAGGGGCAGGGTCCTTTGGGACTCTGACATACAGGTAAGGCTGCAGTTGCGATTGGTCTAGATGGTGCAATTATTGCAGACTGTTGCAAGGAGAACCTTGCGTATGTGTCAGGAGAGCCCCTGGGGACTCAGAAGCAGCAAATGCCCCAGTCCTTCCTGGCTTACAGCTCAGTCTACGCCTTTAATGATGTCCACGATCGGAAGAACGCACACAAGCCCCACCTACGTCAGCACACACGCAACACCGGGAAATACAAGGTTATTTGATCGATGAGGGCAGCAAAAGGAAAAAAACCTATACAGAGCACAACCACACCTATATCCAAAACATATGCCTTCTACACTACTAAAGCACTCTGTGACAAAACATACTGTGGTCTGACAAAGGAACCTCTATATTAAAATTATACTGTTCTCTATTCACCAAGAAAACACTATTTAGACCACAACATGCCGCTCACTCCATACAAGTGTCCAATGATGGTCCCAAGTGGTGGATCCATGCCAACCAAGACTATATAAAGATTCTTATTTACATTAATCAGATGTAAATGTACACCTTCGACATCTTAATCTATGCATCCCTTAAGGACCAACAACAGACGCCATTACTCTACACAACACACAGCGCCCTGGACACCACTCAATTCACTATCTTTAACTTTCAATTCCCAGACATTGTTTGCAAAGCTACATATCATGACAACACGATCCTTTTCTCCACACCACCTGCAGAAAGACATCTGGTGAATAAATGATTACTTAATGTGGAAAGTGCATACTATTTTTATTTATGGAGTTTTATATATCGCTGACCTGACCCGGGGGTATCGGAGCGCTTTACAACATTGTTTCATAATAGTTACACAGTAGAGCAGTCTTAAAAACAAAGTTCGGCAGTCCAAGAGTGCTGAGGCTTCTTGAGGTAGTGGTTGAGTCCTGAGGTAGCCTCGTTGAATGCTTTATTGAGGTAGTCTGAGGTCTTGAGGCAGCTTAATTATTTGCACACTTGTCTTGAAGCGGGTTGAGGTGGATCTGAGCGATGTAGAGTCAGAGCATCGGCGTCAGGGATAGCGTGCGGGCGGCGGCTATCCATTCGGGAGGGAGCGGTTGAGGAGGAGGGCTTTTAGGTGTTTTTTTAATTTTGTGAAGGACGGGATAGTTCTGATATCTGCTGGGATGGAGTTCCAGATTTTTGGCGCATTTCCAGCAAATGACCTCGCGGCAGTTTTACGGACATGGCTGGGTCTGGTCCATGAGCATGTAATAGGTGAATTAACAAAGACAATTTGATATTCCGACAGCAAACTCATGCACTTAAGGACAATAATCTGCTGATAAGGAGCGGGCGATCTGACAGGAGGGAATTAAATCTTAATTTTAATAAAAGACTTTCTAAAAAACACATGCAATAGAGACAATATGAATAAGGACGGTGAACTAAGGCAAAAAAAATGGGTTGCTCAAATTAGAAATATGATATAATGCAGTTTAAACTGAAGCATTTGGTATTGGAATAGGGATTTTAAGTACAATTAAAGTGAACTTTTCATAAGAAATGGAATATCAAACATTCGGATTGTTTCACAAGACATAAACAGCATTAGGTGCCTATTAATGAGTTGGCTGACGAACCGATGGAAATTTCACATACTACACAACTCCTATCATACAGTGAAGTAGTGTCAGATTCCCTACACTAAGCCTTTAAGTTGCTTAATTAAACCTAAGGGAGAACAGATGAATGTAGAATGAGCTAAATGCGATCTTGACCAAATCCCACAGATATTAAAATAGTTGAGGTAAAATAACTTGCTTAATGAAAAAAAAATCTTTAGGTCACAGATCCCATTCAATAGTGGCCAAAAGTAATGACTACGACATTTGAAGATGTCACAAAGGTGCTAGGTTTGATCCCAGGTTAAGATTGTTACCCTTCCTTAAGGAAAAGGCTGAGGCAGGTGGCAACTTTCTGAAGAGGCATATGGACTAAAGATCTGAACATCATGGCTGGAGGGCCCACATTCAAAACACAGTCATCAACGAGTGGTTCATCTTCTGAATCACAGTGCAAATCAGAATGATAGAAATGGAAAATGCTCACAGCTGTCCCGCCTTAGTACTTACTGAAAAGCATTCGCTAGACATGAGGCTGGAAGTGGATGCAATGTTCAGGTGTTTCAGAAAACTGTTTGCGCACGATTTTTTAAAAATAGGTTCCAAGACCTATTCACCGAACTCCAATTAATAGAATTGACTGAGGTAGGGACACCAGGCATTCACAAGCTGGTTTTGCGTTCCTGCAAGGTACTACATCTGTAATGAAAACCAGATTCTGAATGGACTAGAAGTGTGGCTCTGTCAGCCTCCTAAAAACGGGACCAAACCAGTGTGAACTAACACTGCCGTACTCATAATGGATAGAATGAAAAAAGAGCCATTACAGCAGAGATCCGACCGCGGCAAAACCACGTTTGTTGAGGTCTCCATTCCTCTCGTAACTCCTCTCTGTGACCACATCACACAAACATGGCCATGTCACAATCTTCATTGAACAGGCTTAGTGAATTCAAACACTGATGAGTTTATACGACAACAGGATACATCCATGATCAAAGCTACAAGCCTGTTTCCTATTTTTTTTTATATAGGTTACTTTACTATAACTTCTCCTTGACTGTTTTGTACATTGTTGATCTTTGTTAAACATGTAAACATTTATGATGAAAAGTTTATTGTAAAAATTATTTTTCAATTCAATGTATTCTGAATTATTACCCTGACATCAATCCCATTAATGTTATAATTAGGGGTGGGCAGAATTTGCGTAGTCGCGCTACGCAAAGCTCCGCGAAAGGTAAAAAATCTCCGCGAGCACGCAAAATTCCGCAAACACGCGGAATTGCTTGTTCCGCCCGTTCGCGATGCTTTTTTCCTATTCCCGAACGCTGTTTGCGTGCTCGGGGGAAAATATCTTGCGAACACGCATTTTGAAAGCACGAACAAGCAAAAAATTCAGCGAAGCCGCAGAATTTTTGGCAATTCCGCGT
This sequence comes from Calotriton arnoldi, assembly GCA_963921515.1. NCBI lineage: Eukaryota > Metazoa > Chordata > Amphibia > Caudata > Salamandridae > Calotriton > Calotriton arnoldi. The sequence continues at coordinate 9,647 of CAWUFW010021029.1, forward strand.
TCTCCGCGGAACGCGAAATTACCCAAATTCCGTGAGCGGAACGGAATTTACCGCCCAGGCCTAGTTATAATATACATTATATTAATGTCAATTTGGAATTGTTCACTGTGAGACTTGCATTCGATGGAGGTAATGCCTTGTTTCTTCTTGTTTTTAACTTTTGGCATGTAACATTACAGGCAGAATGTATCATATTAGAACCAAATACTTTAAAAATATTTTGTATTAATAAAAGTCCTTTTATACTGTGCATTAGTGATCACTTGGCCTTTTCCAGCATCATGATACAATTATGTTATATAATGTAATTTAGAAGATTAATTGCCTAGGGATTTGTTGTTCACAATTCGAGGTGTGGGGCTCTGTCAGACTCCTAAAAACGGGACCAAGCCAGTGTGAACTAACACTGCCGTACTCATAATGGATAGAATGATAAAAGAGCTATTACAGCGGAGATCCGACCGCGGCAAAACCACGTTTGTTGAGGTCTCCATTCCTCTCGTAACTCCTCTCTGTGATCACATCACACAAACATGGCCATGCCACAATCTTCATTGAACAGGCTTTGTGAATTCAAACACTGATGAGTTTATATCTGAGTAGGTCATCAAACACCAAACTGTTAGCCTCAGAGTTTGGGTTCAAATGTCATTTAGACACACATGCAATAAACTAACCCAGGCTAATGAACATATCTAGAAATAGATGAAGCTGCTCATGAAATAAACTTGTACTCTAGTAATGAACGCGAAATCCATGTGCAAATGATGAAATGAATGAACTTCTGTTTGCTTAGCACAACTCCAGCTCTTGGGCAAAGCTCTGTACATCGAGGGGTTAAGTATACTTTTCAAGACTGTGTACAATTATTGGGAGAAGAGGAATCTTTTGGGATGACTCAGTGGATGGCGGGAGCCCCTCTTCCGTGACAGATTCGATATTTCTTGAAGAGAATCCTCTTCTGTTTTTTTCTGAACTGCAGGCATGATGGGGTCAACCAGCAATGCAGAGGGCGGTCCCAAATACTGGGTGCAGACCTGAAGCCTGGCCTCTAGGTTCTCTTTATGAACTTCTTTGCTTCCAGTTCACCCCTGGGATGTTCAATCTTCCCACAAGGTTGATAGTCCAGGAGGGCACTAGCCATCACTGGCTTGAATATCAAGCAGCAGCTCTTAAAGATGAAGCGTGATGGACTCTGGGTGAAGTCAATGCTGACCACGGGTTGTTGCTGTCTACGTGGGAAAGGCGCACATTCCAAGTGGGAGATGGGTACATACATTCCAAGTGGGAGAGGACAAGAACTTGATCAGTGGCTCTCAAGACCCATCTCTGGAGAGAAAGCTCGACTTTGCTTAGGAGTGAAAATTGATATCAAGTGGCATACCTTTTCTTGGAGACACAGGATTAGAAGGAGAGGGTAAAGTTGATAGGAAGCTAAGCATCTAGTCAAACAAAAAGTGATGGGAGGAATGCTTGCAAATAGCTGAACCACTGACATTCACTCAGGGTAGCATTTATTTAAGAGTTTTATATAGAGCGAACCTAAACCGAAGGTTTCAGAGTGCTTTACAGAGTACGCACAATAACATGCAATACATAGAGTAAATAGCATAGTAATGGCAAAAAAAAAAAAAGTAAACAGTATACAGTGGGATAAGTAAACACAATAGCAGCAAGAACCCTAGTTACAACAAGCATTGGCATAGCCAATAGGTCTCGCCTTTGGGACTTTGTAAGTGTTTAGCCAGAGCTCTTGGTTTTGCCAATGTCTTTAAGCTATGTTGTAGAGCATTGTGGCTTCTGTACACCATGTTGAAAAGTTATAATAAAAAATGTTACGAAAGCAGTCTTCGAGCACGACAAAAAGTAGAGTAGAGTGAGAGAGCAAGAGTTATAGGAAGTGAAAGAAAGAGTAAAAGAGATTCGAGATGGAGGAAGTAAGCAAGTGCATGAGGCTGGGGCCTGGAACAGTATTGGAACTAGGTCTGCAAGGTATAGTCGAAGTACTTGGCACAGGTAAGTGGGACAGGTAGTGTCTGCCTAATGGCTGGTTAGCTGCAGCTGAAATTAAGTAGCAACGTGACCAGGAAGGACTTCCGGGGGCAAGGGGCAGGACTGGAGTGGGCAGCAGGAAAAGCAGGTGGTAGTGCAGCGCTGAGAAAAAAATTGGGACGTGGGGGGCGGTGCAGAACAGAGCAGGAAAAGCAACAAAAAAAAGGCTGAAGCAGAGGTTAATCTTTTGCTACTGCTAAATATTTATACTGGAGGCAAGTTTAGATTTTTTTATTAGCATTTTTAGTGTTACCTCTAGTAATTATATGCCTTCTCCAGATTAGAAATAGTCCAGGGAAAAAGCGTTTGAATACCAATGTGCATTGGTGGTTGCGCTCACAGTTTCATGGCATTCCCACTAGTGCAACACCCATCTCTCTATAGGAGAATTACACACACGAAAATATTTCTGCAAATCTTTGAGTGTAGAACACGCTTTTTGAATGTCAAGTGGCAGTCCGGCTATCTTCACCTGTACACTAAACATACACTGCTACATTGTTTTGCACTTAAACGGAGACTCGTTTCAAGTTGTGGAAGGAGGCATAAGCAGATTCAACATGGAGAGTTATAGCAACAAGATTTTAATCCATCGCAGTGCATGTTTGAATTCTAGTCACGATTATCCAATTTACAGGACTTACAACTTCAATGAACACACTGAATTTAAAATCTGTTGTCTTGCTATAACTTCACTCCATTATTTGAAATAGTGGACACTTTTCTTCTCTCACAAAGATACTTTTGGAGGCTATTCCCTGTTCTGCTAGTACAATTTATTTGAAAGGTTTTATATAGCGCTGGCTAGACCCGGGGGTATTCCAGAGTGCCTTACATGTGCGAAAATAAGATTACAGGAGTTGTTCAAGAGCACAGTATAAACAATAAATAAAATCAAACGCTCCATTGAGGTCTAATAAACAGACAGCAAAAGCAGATACATTTACATATATAGTGGCAGAGGGGGGGGGGGGGGGAAGAGATTCAGGGCTGAGCTGCGGGTGAGGTAGAAATTGGAACAAGCATTTACAATGCAATAGGTCTCGCACTGACATTAATTTTGAGCTATTGACATTGTAAATGACATTGTTTTTTCTTTTTTGTAAAATATAAATAAAATGCATTGTAATTTAATATGGCAATTGCTAAAAAAAGTTTAAATGCGAAACCTATTGCATTTACACTAGTGTACTCACAGTGCTTTGTCTGCCATAACCCCGGTGCATCTCTTTTCTTGGGAGGTGAAATAGATCAAATGTCAGTCTAGGCTTCTGACAAACTATTCTTTTGACATGGAGACTGATGTTTGCTTTTTTCTGTTACTGCAAAGTGCAGTGCTTTAAATGGGCATTTACTGTCCGGGACTAAGTGCTTGCACTTCTTTAATTTAAAAGGGAGAGTACCTGCACTGCTCAGCACTGCTGCAATACATTTAATAGGAGAGTACCAGCAATTTTTAATAGCAAACATTTTAAACAGTGAGCACCTGGACTTCTATATTTCCATCTAAAACCCTGACAAAGTGTGAAGATTTTGTCAAGTGAATTATGTGGCAATCTTGCTGGTTGGGAAGACTATCCTCATCTTCTAACAAACAACAACATGTAAATATCTATAAAGGAACTGTCAAATTGTTCAAAATAAATTCACAGAAAAGCACGAATGAAGCGTTTTTTCAAATTTTGAAGTGTGACGGAAACAACGTTTGTAAGCGGATAAAAAAAAAAAAAAGAATCGAACCACTTTATTTGGTGACGTGCAAATTACAAATATTCATTAAAACCCAATTTCTGGGCATGGCTCATTTGTGGCACTTGTTCCTTGTGCAAGGCTTGGATTTTTCACAATCCCCGAGATATCAGTGATGTAACATTGAAGACAGCACACCCAAGTGTGAATATTGTTCCAGAACCACTGGGAGGGTAGAGGGTTTGTGAGAAGTGAGGGGAGAGGGGCAGAGAGGAATGGAGAGATGGGAAGGTGGGGTGGGGAGAGGAGGGTTAGGAGATATGAATGGAGGGGGTGGAAAGAGGAGAAGGGAGGGGGTGGAAAGAAGAAGATGTGGAGGGGAAAAGAAAAGTTGAGAAGACAGAGAGAGAGGGGAGAGCAGGGTGCGGAAATGACATGAGGCGGGGAGAAGAGGTTGAAGGCCATAAGAGAGGTGATGTGCGAAGAGAAGAGATAAGAGAAGAGAAGAAGGATTTGGAGATGAGGGGAGGGTAGATGAGAAGTGAGGGGGAGAGGGAAAAAGGAGTGGGTGTGGAGAGGTAGAGAAGAGGATGAGAAGGATGGGTGGAAAGAAGAGGCAGTGGAGAGAGAAGAGGATCAGGGTTGGAACGTCAGGAGAGAGATTGGAAAGGGGAGAGGAGGTTTGGGTTTGACGGGATGTGACGGGAAGAGGAGCAGGGATATGTTAAAACATGAGGGAGAGAAGGGGTGGGGTGTGGAGATCATGGAGAAAAGGAAGAGGGAATCAAAGGAGAGTGAGGAGCTGGGAAGAGTGGGAAATGGAGAGGGTGCAAGGTGAGAAGGGAGGGTGGAGGATGGGGAGATGAGGAGAGACCTGGGTGGGGAGGCTGGAGGGAGACAATGAAGGGGGCGCTTGCAGGTAAAAGGGTGGGAGAACGAGGAAAGCACGGCGAGGCGGCTAGTCTGGGTGGAGAGAGGGGAGGATGAGGAGATGAAAAGAGGCAATGAGGTGGGAAGAGGAGGATGTAGAAGAGGGAGGGAGAGGAAAAAAAGAGGGGAGAGATGGGGATACGAAGGAGGGACGGCGAAGGGTTGAACAGAAGAGAGTAAAGTGGCGATGGGTAGAGAAAATGATGGAGGGATGAACAGACCAGTGGGTGGAGAGAAAGAGGAAAAGGCACGGCAAGGAAAACGGATGAGAGAGAAGCACCTCAAGCTCTGGGGACCCAGAGAAAGGGCGACGGATGGTGTGGGGTAAGAGAGTAGTGTAAAACAGGAGAGTGGGGAGGGCAGAGGTTGGAAGAGAGCGAGGGCCCAGAAATGTGCTGGGAATATGAAAGAGAAGACGAGGGCAAGCGAGAGTTTGAAAGAACGAGAGGAGGAGAGGAGAAAGACAGAGCTGCAACAAGAGAGGGAAAAGAAGCGAGGGAGAGAGAAAGAGTGGTAGAGAGAGAAAGAGAGGAGGTAGAAAGGCGAGGGGAAGAGAGGGAGGAGAAAGGGAGAACTGCAACAAGAGGGAAGAGAGGCGAAGGGAAGAGAGAGGGGAGGTAGAGAGAGAGCGAGGGAGAGGCGAGGCGAAGAGAGAGAGAGAAGGTCGAGAGAGAGAGAAGGTCGAGAGAGAGGAGGTCGAGAGAGAGAGAGAGGAGGTCGAGAGAGAGAGAGAGAGAGAGGAGGTAGAGAGAGAGAGAGAGAGAGAGGAGGTAGAGAGAGAGAGAGAGAGAGAGAGAGAGAGAGAAGGTCGAGAGAGAGAGAGAGAGAGAAGGTCAGAGAGAGAGAGAGTCGAGAGAGAGAGAGAGAGAGGAGGTCGAGAGAGAGAGAGAGAGAGAGAGAGGAGGTCGAGAGAGAGGAGGTCGAGAGAGAGAGAGGAGGTCGAGAGAGAGAGAGAGAGAGAGGAGGTCGAGAGAGAGAGAGAGAGGAGGTCGAGAGAGAGAGAGAGAGAGAGGGAGAGAGAGGTCGAGAGAGAGAGAGAGAGAGGAGGTCGAGAGCGAGAGAGAGGAGGTCGAGAGAGAGAGAGAGAGAGGGTGCTGGGGAGATGGACGGTAGGACCGTAAGACCGAGACCGTCAGTGGGGTGGTGGAAGGGTATGAGAGGAATGATGGCGCGTGAATCAGAGTTCCTGGAAGCCTTCAGGTTGGCCTGCGCCTTCCCCCACCCACCTCCCACCTCCCCCGCACGCATATCCGAAGGCCTGCATCATCTACGCAGCAGTCTCCTGTGACTCCAGGAATGCCCGTGCGCCTGGGAGGTGGCCGCGCGCAGCGCTCCGATGATCTAGAGCAAGTCGCGTCCCCTCTTGTGCCCAATACAAACTAGGTCTGTAAAAGTGGAGAAACTGCTCCGCCACACGTAAGAACCTATCGAGGATTCGCACTCCAAGTTCCAGGCAGGTAGAGACCTCTCGCCGCTCACACCCACCCAGACACCATCTCCGATGCCCGGGTTGTCTCCTCCCACCCTCCTCTCTAGTCAGGCCGCCAGGACACACGCGCTCGGAGAGGACTATAGGTCGCAGCAGCAACAACAACCGCCGCTTGCGAGTTAGAGGATTACACATAACCAAACTTCCGGCATCTCGGGTCAGAGTGCGCGTCACAGTGCCACGTCACTTGCCTCGCCCATCCGTCTCATTGACGGCCGGAGCTGTGCTGCCTGTTGCGTGCACAGTGTCGGGGAAACTAAACGGAGAGAGGGGCGTTCTTATCAAACACTCCTGTGCATTCCTTTCCAAACAAGCAAACACTGTAGCCCCAACTTTTTAAGAAAAAAAAAAGTATGATGCCCGTCATTCTCAGACTAAAAGCATAGGCCGCTTTGCTCATGTTGAAAGGGCTACGAACTGCTACTTGAATTCTTTGATATGCGCTCTCAATTCGTTTTCAATAAGGCTATTCTGCCTCTGTGTCTTTATTATTCCCTTGTTTTGCTATAAAGTGAAAGCGCGCCATGCGCGTTGTGCCTGCCTGCAGCCCTGCCTCCTTTTGGGACGGCCCATCCGGACTGGATCACGGCTTGTTTATATAACACGCCTCGTGAAGATAAGAAAGTGCTTCACGACAGCCATAAACCAAGCCATCCAGTCCGGAGGGGCCGCCCCAAAAGGCGAAAGGGCGGCAACCAAAAAGGCTCATTTCCAATGGCAGGCCGTTTAGCATAAACGGTGACGCCAGCCAATGGAAATGAGGGGCGGGGCTTCAAGCCCCCTTCTGAAAGTCCTCATTTACAATATCTCTCGCCGGCGAGCAGCGCATGCCAGGCGAGACCTAAAAAGGGTAAGCGGGGGTACAATTAATGATGTTCAGTGCAGGATGGTCTGTAACAGACCTACAAACTTAATTTTGTTCCTTTGTTCACATGCAGGTTTTTGAGTGTGATCACCACTGACTCAGAAAAACTTTACCAATATTTAAAATAAAAAAATAAAAAAATCCCCAATGTTTGAATCTTGACATCATTCAACAAATTCCTTGGTGAATTAAACTCCTACAGCTGCCGGCTATGCCTTACAGGGATTTTATGACAAGACCGGAGGCTAAGATTATTGCAATCTTCTTTTATTGCGCCACCCACAGCAGCTTCATTAAAGAATAAAGAACATTAACAAAGTTCTAAGAACTCAACAAAGGGCCAGAACCACCAGCCATCTTCCTTCTTTTTTGCTGCTGCCCATAAGTCTTGTTTGCCGTTGCTCTTGCCGTTGAATGAATGTTTTGCATTATTAATGTATTTAAAGTTTGTTTGTTCTGATGATTCAATTAGGAATGAGTGGGATTCATGTTAAACCTTTAATGGGAAGATTTCCTATTTTTAGGCTTGGAGAGTTTAATTATTTAATGTCTTAAGGCTTGTTGTTTTATTTAGTGAAGATTTGGTACCATTTATTTTTGTGCCACCTCTAGGGGCACGAGTCTTCACGAACCGCGTAGCGTCTCTGCTAAGTTTAGAGACGCAACGCGATATTCAATTTATCTAACCGGGACAAGCTCGGTTTAGCCATTTGTTTAGTGCGGGCGCGCGTTTGAATCGGGAGCGCCCCGCGGAATTAGATTATATTTCTGGCGTCTTTACAAGCATATATATTTTTAAAAATCAAAGGGGACTCTCAGTTGCTTAGCGCGCAGGAGAGTCAAGACGCAATAATGCTAGACGTCCTGTCGGGGAGCCATGCCTCAGGATGGACGTGCAGCTCTTCTCTGGCATGACGCTCACGTTCAACACGTAGAGCTGGACGTGCACTTCTGTCAGTTTCCCGATCGAAAAACTGACAGGAAACACACGCTACGTTTCTGGATAAGTTTCAGGCATGTTTTATGGCAAATACCCTTAGGAATTAAGTTAAGAGAATCAGAGGTAATTTAGACATGTTTCCTGTGCTTTACTGGGATTTTGTGAAAAGTAATTTTGAGTTTTGCTTGTGGTTATTTTTTGGTGAGAAATTAACTGGATTTTGCGTGACTCAAATTAGAAAGAGGGTTATAAGGGAGCTACTTTAATAGAGGTTATATTTAAGTGACTAAGGAAAGGAAGTATATTTTTTCTGTTACAATGTCAGAAGATGTCAGTAGACAAGGCGACATGAGCCTAGAAGAAAAGATTGGCAATATGCTATGTAAGTTTGCCACTGATCTTGATAAAATGATGGAGAAGAAATTTGAGGAGTTATTACAAATCAAAAAGGTAATTCCTCCCAAGAGGAGCGTTTTTGGTCAGAAGGTGAGGGACCTGGACCAGTGTTGAAAAAGGGAGGAAAAGTAAGTAGGAAACGAAAAAATTTAGATGTTGATGGTTTTAAGAGCAAGAGAGCAAAGGCTGCCTATGCTGATGGGGGATTTCGTAATCGTACGAAACATGGTAGTGTCGAGGACACACAAGGGGACCGTGGTAGAGGTCTGATGACTTTAGAATCAAGGATTAAAAGTAGAAGGCATACTACTATCCTTTGTGATGAATCATCAGGCAGCGCAGAAATAGAGTCGAGTTGCTCTTCTGAATTTGATTCGGATGTGGAATTTGTGGAAAAGCCTTTGGACAATAAATTAGTTGACAAGGCGGATGGCCTTGGTGGTGTGATGGACCCACTTGGGGAGTCTATGTTTGACCCAATGATGTTGAAACATCCTCTTTCGCCAGAATGGAGCCCGGCTCCGCGCGTGGCAGAATACGTGGAGTTGTGGTTAAGGAAGCAAATCCCTAAAGATGTGAGAAAGACTACGGTCAGAATGTCCACGTCCTAATCTGGCTAAGAAAATTGTAATGACACCGGATCTGGACGCTAAAATAATAGCGTTCATTGGGAAAGGTGGTAGAGATCCAAGGAAAGGATTAGATAAAGGATTAAGAATGTGCCAAGATAGGCTCTTGGATCTGACTGGCCCGCTCACGACGTGGGGAAAAAAAGATTTGGATGTGGAGGAGTTGAGAGAATGGATACAAAGAGCAGTTTGTTTGCTGGGCAATGCAAACACTGCCCTTTCAGTGGAGAGAAGGAAGAGTATCCTTCTTAAAATAGACCCCAAATTAGCTGAACTTGCTAATAATGAAGGTGGCTTGGAGGCCAATGGAATGTTGTTTGGAGAGGCAATTATAAAAGGTCAAAATATGTTGGGGCTTTCAGCTCTTTACAGAAGTCGCAGAGAGAGATTAAAAATAAGGTCTTGGACCGTCGTGTTTTTGGTGGGGCCGGGCGAAATAGAGGTCGTATCCCCAGCTGTGGACAAGGGATTACAAGGGCCTCCTTCTCAAGAGGGTTCAGGCCCTACCAGTACCAGACGCAAAGTGGTTACCAACCCAGAAACTTTTATCCTCAAAAGGCAGAGAGCTAACTCGAGAGGAAATAGAAGGTCTAGAGGATCAGGTAAGTCAAGGCCCTTTTGTTATCCATGTAAAGTTGGGCGGCAGACTTGCTCAATTTTATCAGAATTGGTGTGCGATAACAGGGGACCCGTGGGTTCTTCAGACAGTCATGGGGTATCACATAGATTTCGTAGAGGAACCGGTTCAGCACCATTGTCCGGATATGATAAGATTTGATTCAAAGCTATCGAAACTAGTGGATGCAGAGGTGAAAGATTTGGTGAAGAAATGTGCTATTGTGGAGGAACTGGATCACTGTGTAGGGTTCGTGAGCAATATTTTTCTTGTGGAAAAGAAAGGAAAAGGTTCTAGACCAGTCATAAATTTGAAAATCTAAACAATTGGGTGGAATACCATCATTTCAAGATGGAAGGAATGCATATGCCGAGAGATGTGTTACAATCAGGAGACTGGCTGACGTGAAAGATGCTTTGCTATTCCAATTTGGAAAGAGCATCAGAGATTTCTAAGGTTCAGATGGGGAGGAAAGATATGGAAGTTTATCGGTCTCCCCTTCAGGTTATCCTCGGCCCCATGGTGTTTCACCAAAATGCTCCGCCCGTAGTGGCCTTCTTGAGGGAGAGGGGAATTCGTCTGATTATTTATGTGGACGACATTTTAATTAAGGATCAGGAGAAACAGAGTAGAGGGTCACACGAGGTTGGCGATAAATTTATTAGAGAAACTTGGGTTTGTAGTAAACAGAGAGAAGTCTTGCCTAATTTCAAGTCAAGAGACCCAGTTCTTAGGGTTTTTGAAAAACACTACTCAAGGTCAACGGAGGTTGCCGATGGAAAAGATAAGGAAGGAAATTCGAGGAGTACTGATGATGGAAGTGATTTCTTTGAGAATGTTGGCAAGGATTTTGGGTCTGTTGTCTTCAACAATTCAAGCTATTTTTCCAGGACCTTTGAATTATCGAGCTTTTCAAAGGTTGAAGGGCAGTCACTTAAGACGTGGTATGAAATATTCAGAGGAAATAACCATTTCAGAGGAAGCGAAGTTAGAGCTTCAATGGTGGTTAAAAAATATGGAGGCTTGGAATGGGAGAACAATTTTCGGAGTAAATCCGGAATGGATTATAGAATCAGATGCAAGTTTGACTGGTTGGGGAGCTCGTTGTGGTGTGACATCGACTGGAGGTATTTGGACAGTGAAAGAAAGGAAAATGCATATAAATTGTCTAGAATTACTAGCAGGGTCTTTTGCGATAAAAAGCTTTACAAAGGACAAGGCATGGTGTTCAGTTCTGTTGAGAATGGACAATGTATCAGCAGTGAGATATGTGTTAGGAGGCCCACGTTCGAAGGATCTAGCCTGAGTTTTTTGAGATTACTGTTCGAGTCAGAATATTCTGGTTCAGGCGGAACATATTCCAGGTCTGAAGAATGTGGAGGCAGATTGGTGTTCGAGGAATTACAGGGATTCCAGCGACTGAAGTCTCCACAGGTCAGTGTTCCTGAGGTTGATGGAAGTTTGGGGTCCTTGTTATGTGGATCTGTTTGCGAACAGGAGGAATACCCAGTTGGAGAAGTTTTTTAGTTAGCGCCCGGATCCAGATTCTGCGGGGATAGATGCTTTCAGGCAGGATTGGAGGAGATTTCGTCCTTATGCTTTCCCTCCGTTTGTTATGATCACGCAAGTAACCTTATTAGTACGCAAGTGGAGGGAAACAGTGGTTTTGATAACCTCCCTGTGGAAGTCTCAAGTCTGGTACCCAATCCTTTTAGAAATGTCAATAGATTTTCCCATTTTACTACCAATGTTTCAAGACATTTTGTTGGGACAGTTGTGGGAACATCACGAGTTGGTGTTGTCAGATCAGTTGAGACTGATGGCATGGAGAATTTCAGGCGAGTCTGGGAAGTGCCTAGACTTTCGGAGGAGGCTTCTAACCTTATTAGAGAATCCTGGGCTCCAGGAACAACAACAAAACAAGCATTTGCAATGCAATAGGTCTCGCATTTACTCGCGTTTGAGCTATTGACATTGCAAATAACAATGCCTTTTATTTTTGTTTTTAAAACATAAATAAAAGGCAGTGTCATTTACAATGCCAATAGCTTAAACTTGCGTAAATGCGAGACCTATTGCATTGCAAATGCTTGTTATTAGTGTGCGTACCAGACAGCTTCGCGCTGATGTTCAATAAGACTGCCGAGTCGAGTGAAAAGAACAGCCAGTGGACTTGTGTGAGATCGGGAGAAGGGTAGAAGCTGTTTTGCAAAGGGCAGCTATCTCGGTTGTGGCTGTGTTTGCACAACAAAGCCGGTTCTGTGCAGAGTTACACTATTCCCCAATCCTTTCCTGAGATGGCCACTGCCATTCACAGGCCAAGTATGACAAATCTGGGCGGCAGTCTACTCAGGTCTGGCAAGCACGATTTTGGCTCTGAGCTCTGAACTCGGAGCTGTAAACGTGAAAGTTGTCAATCAGACTGCGTGTAATTGCACATTAAATTCTTGCATTCAATTTGTAAAATGTGTGAAAATAAGTAATGAGGCTGCGCAGCTCTTCTGTTTGTTCTACATGTTGTTATGCACGCGCCGCTGAGCAGCGTGCTTGCAGTAGTAGTGCACCAGCCCAGGGAGATCAAGGAGCTCTCACATAGCTATAAAGGATTTCCTGTATAAACGTGAGTGGTGTTTTTAGTTTATTTATTTGGGAAAACCATGGGAAATTTGTTTTTATTACTGTATCTAAGATTAGGGTGACCAGAATTGTAAAGCCAACAAGCATTGGCCGCGCGGCCGTGAAAGTAACGCGGCCGCGATAGTTATGGCAGGGAAGCGCTCTGTGGTGGGGGAGGGGCAGAGCCAGGCGCTTGGGAGAGCAAGGCTTAATGAGCCATGAAAGCCACATGGCGGCTGCGCGCGTGCATGCGCTCGTGAACGCAAGCTTGAGGCCAGGAAAAAGATGTGGTAGCACTTTGAAAAGCCACTAACTAAATGTCTCGCAGCGCATGCGCTGGCTCAGCGAGACCTAAAAAATGTATAGATTGGTGTGGGAGAAATGGTTACGCTGGTGTGTGGAGAGGGATTTTGATCCAGTTTCAGTGGGTGTAGTTGAACTAGTCAACTAACAACTTTGTTTGGAGCTGGTCTGGCTTACAGAACTATCAATGTACTTAGATCAGCCATTGCTGCTGGTCATGAGCTGGTTAATGGAGTGTCTGTGGGACAGAATGTTCTGGTGAAAAGGTTAATGAGAAGCGTGAGAGTTTCTAAGCCTCCTGTGGACAGATATTCTTCTGTTTGGGATGTATCGAAGGGGTTATCGCATTTGGAGAATTTAGGAAACAGAGTTTGATTTGAGGATTTTAAGTGGGAAATTGACGATGTTGTTGTGTCTGCTTTAGAAGGGTTTCAGATGTGAAAGCTCTGGATGTTTGTGCTAGGATTTTTAACCCAGAAGGAGTTTGTTTCTATCTGTGCAGAAGAACGAAAACGAATTCAGAAACCATTTTCTACCCTTATTTTGATGAGCATGAGGGATTATGTGTTGTGCGTTGTTTGAAGGAGTATGAGAAGAGAACTTCTGGCATTCGTTCTTCAAATGAAAAGCAGCTTTTAAATCTCTTATAGGAAACCTCACATGGCTGTGTCAAGCCCGACTCTAGCTAGATGGGTGAAGGAGGTGATGAGGAATGCTGGTGTTGATGTGAGCAGGTTTGGTGCGCATTCAGTGAGAGATGCTTCGGCCTCAAAAGCATTCATGCTTGGGGGTGCTTTGCATGATATTCTGAGATGTGCTGATTGGTCATATGATTCAGTGTTCCGGAAATTTCATTTTAAACCACTTTTTAATGCAGCCTCTTGTTTGTTAGAGAAGCTTTGAACTTGCAATAATCTTAGCCTCCGGTCTGGTCATGAAATGTAGATTTTCATCAGCTTTGATGGACAGAAAATCTGGATTTTATTAAAGACACAGAGGCTAATATTATCCCTCCCTTAACCCAACCCTTGTTTGGTAATTGTCGTTTGTTTTTTCTTAGGTCGTGGACAACAATGAGATGAGAAGATGGTGTCCCGTAAAGAGTGATTAACATTTCGTATTGAGTTATCGAGCTTTTGTTAATATGGATGTATGTTTTGGTTATGTTGCAGTGCACAAAAAAAGAAGGAAGATGGCTGGTGGTGCTGGCCCTTCGTTGAGTTCTTAGAACTTTGTTAATGTTCTTTATTCTTTAAAGGAGCTGCTGTGGGTGGCGCAATAAATGATTGCAATAATATTAGCCTCTGTCTCTTTAATAAAATCCAGATTTTCTGTCCATCAAAGCTGATGAAAATCTACATTTTTTACAATGCCCAAATATTCCAGGAAAATATAAGTTGACAAGATAGTGCCAACTTAACAAATCAAATGACAGATGCACATTTGCGAAAAGCAGAATCCAATACAGTGACATTCATGCTGGTTTTCCAGTTAAATGTAAATCGCTCTGTGAATAATCTCCAGATTTTCTATTTAAAAACAAGATCTCCATAAATTAAAGACAGATGGTACTAAATGTTTTAATTCAGTGGCAGCAGCCAGCAATAACACCGCCCCATCTCTTGTGTAACTAACTCATCGGATTACATTGTGCCCTTGGATAACATTTATTGCCATTGAAAAACAATGTGCTTTTGACAAACACAGGCCTATTGGATACTGCAGTGCCACTGGCTGCATAGCATATGATGTGCTACAAGCATGAACTACCACAGGATAACAATGCGTCTTTGACTAATAGTGATCCCCATAGGATAACACTACACGGTTTCCTAATACTGGCCCAACAGGATATTATACCAAGGACTAACACTAAGGGGGCGATTCCGATCTCGGTCGGAGGCGCACCCAATACCATTCGGTCGGGAAAAAAGCCATGCGAAAGCCTGTTTCCCGACCGATCCGTACAGCACACCGAACGAGCAAGTACGATGCGCACAACAGCAAAAATCCCGGCCGAGCCGTACTCACCCAAACCAGGTCCTGTTCTCCGACCGAGGCGAATCCGGAAACGCCGAATCGAGTCGCACGGAAGGGAAAATGCAGCCCCGTCCGGCCGGACAAGTACGATGCGCTTTCCGTACGCGCCGAACCCGTCGCTACGCACGGCACGTCAAAGCATCCGGGAGAGGCGCACATAAGCTCCGAATCGCGCCACAACACGATCCACGGCTACGAGACGAACACAGCACCGACGAGGACGACGCGAAGCGACGAGGACGAAGCCAAGCGACGAGGACGACGCGAAGCAACGAGAAGGACGAACGACACGAACCAACCATGAATCCCTTCGTCCCGATCATACCAATATTCTACATCTACTACCGGAACAGGCACGGACGCGTACGGCGCAGAAGGTAAGTCAGACACCAACCACAAAACACATACAACACGTACACGACACATCACACACATACACTGGGAATCTGAATATACTTACACCAGCAACAGCAGCACCATAGGGGCGGGATGCCCATCACCAATGCCACATATGCACACAGGGGCCTGAATGCGCGCCACCACCCCAACCCAGGGGGGCTGGATGCCTACCACTACTACCACCCTTAGCCAGGGGGGCAGGATGCCCACCACTACTACCACCCTCACCCAGGGGGGCAGGATGCCCACCACTACTACCACCCTTAGCCAGGGGGCAGGATGCCCACCACTACTACCACCCTTAGCCAGGGGGGCTGGATGCCTACCACCACCCTTAGCCAGGGGGCTGGATGCCTACCACTACTACCACCCCACCCAGGGGGCAGGATGCCTACCACTACTACCACCCTCACCCGGGGGGCAGGATGCCCACCACTACTACCACCCTCACCCAGGGGGGCAGGATGCCCACCACTACTACCACCCTTAGCCAGGGGGCAGGATGCCCACCACTACTACCACCCTTAGCCAGGGGGCTGGATGCCTACCACCACCCTTAGCCAGGGGGGCTGGATGCCTACCACTACTACCACTCTCAACCAGGGGGCAGGATGCCTACCACTACTACCACCCTCACCCAGGGGGGCAGGATGCCCACCACTACTACCACCCTTAGCCAGGGGGCAGGATGCCCACCACTACTACCACCCCACCCAGGGGGCAGGATGCCTACCACTACTACCACCCTCACCCAGGGGGCAGGATGCCCACCACTACTACCACCCTTAGCCAGGGGGGCAGGATGCCCACCACTACTACCACCCTCACCCAGGGGGCAGGATGCCCACCACTACTACCACCCTTAGCCAGGGGGCAGGATGCCTACCACTACTACCACCCTTAGCCAGGGGGCTGGATGCCTACCACTACTACCACCCTTACCCAGGGGGGCAGGATGCCTACCACTACTACCACCCTTAGCCAGGGGGGCTGGATGCCTACCACCACCCTTAGCCAGGGGGGCTGGATGCCTACCACTACTACCACCCTCAACCAGGGGGCAGGATGCCTACCACTACTACCACCCTCACCCAGGGGGGCAGGATGCCCACCACTACTACCACCCTTAGCCAGGGGGCAGGATGCCCACCACTACTACCACCCTTAGCCAGGGGGCAGGATGCCTACCACTACTACCACCCTCACCCAGGGGGGCAGGATGCCCACCACTACTACCACCCTTAGCCAGGGGGCAGGATGCCCACCACTACTACCACCCCCACCCAGGGGGCAGGATGCCCACCACTACTACCACCCTTAGCCAGGGGGCAGGATGCCTACCACTACTACCACCCCCACTCATAGGATGGACAATGCATGACACAACAAGCACACCACAACCTAGGGAATGCAAGATTAAGACATCCCCCACCACCATGACAAGCGTGTGAGCAGGCTGTGTCAAATGCCTACAACACCGAACATGACATTGAACATACAATGTGACCCCCTAGCACATGTGCCACACATATATGTGTGTGGCACCCACAATGCAAGCAGCCCATGACCATTGTGGCAATGGGGCCTAAACCCCCATCATCACAGTGACCAAAAGGCAAGTGTGGGGTCCATAGCTGAAGCACATTTTGACCATTGTGGCAATGGGGTCTAAACCCCCATCATCACAGTGACCAAAAGGCAAGTGTGGGGTCCATAGCTGAAGCACATTTTGACCATTGTGGCAATGGGGTCTAAACCCCCATCATCACAGTGACCAAAAGGCAAGTGTGGGGTCCATAGCTGAAGCACATTTTGACCATTGTGGCAATGGGGTCTACACCCTCATCATCACAGTGACCAAAAGGTAATTGTTGACAAAGAAAGAGCTGCAACTGCCAAACTGCATGGATCATTCCTGGTCACAGAACCAAAAACTCATCTGTGGCAAAGTAGTGTATGTGTCCCATTGCAACATAAATTGGGGGAGCCAAATACTGCAGTGCAAATGAAACATTCCTTTGGCCATGTGCAGACAAACAACACCCATGGGGGCTGAGACCGTCAACAGTCATCAATGACACAATGACAGAAGTGACCATCAGAATGCAGAACCACATATTTGCACCAATGGGCACACAAATGCAGATACCCTGTGGAGACAGCAGATGTGAGGTGAACAGATACCATACCATGGCAGCAATGGGACACACAAACCATGATCACTGTGCTGACCGATGACCTAGGAGTCCCAGGGACAGCAGGGGAAACACACCAAACAACATACAGCCAATGGCACACCCAAGATATGCCAATGCAGTGGTGCAGATGCACAAACACAAACAGGCAGACCAACACTGTCATCATACACAGCAGGTGAGGGGTGGGGGTGCCATTGTCCCCAGGCAACAACACAACACATGAGGAGAGCTGAATACCAATCATACAGATGTGCATACACTGCCACACTAAGGTAACTCATGGATCCAAATCCCCTATGTGGGCAAGCAGGCATTGACAGGTGAGAGGGAGCACAAAACACACATGTCACACAGGCACGTAGGAACAACAACTGACACAGCAAGTCACAGACACACCACAGCACCACCCCCAGGGCCCCCACAATGTGGTGACCCTGGGCTGAAGAAAATACCACTGTGATGACAAAGCTAAATGTCGTTCACACTGTGAACCACAGTCAGGTGTCCTGAGCAACTAACTACCATCACACCTACACAAGCACAAATCAATCAGCATGGCCAGTAAGCCAAGGCCAACATGGAGGCAGGGGACTAGCCGGGCAACAACTCTCATCTGCACACACTCAAGACCACACCCTCGACCTCCAACAATGTGCAGCAGTGAAGTACACATGCACTGGTGACATTGCACATGCACCCATTACTATTCCAGGGTGGTGGGTGGGAACCAAGGTGTAGAAACACATCACACATGGACACTCAACAAGACTCCTGAATGTCTGACACACTGCACACTACGCTGTACATGGACATGACGGCAATACCACACCGACCAATGGGATCCCAGCCACAGTCACACACCAATGAAGAAGCCAAGGTCACCCACAAAGAACACACATAGACAACAACCAACATTGCAGCCCGGACCCTAAGGAGTGCCAGCAGTCACACACACAACGTGTCACAATCACTGAAAGATAACACAAACTGGAAATCACATGACAGGGGCAAACAACAAGTGCCAAAGGGAAACCTGACTGTGACCCATCTGCGTCAGCACACAAACTCTGCCCTGACAGCAAACACACCTATGGGTGACACCCTGATGACCAGTAATGTGCCATGCACCCACATCACAGAGAACACAGGGAGAAGACTTTGGGGGAACATAGCTCAAGTCAGCAAGCATCACAAACAGGTACAACACTAGGGATCACAGCATGCGCAGATGAATGGAAGTGAACACACAGACATGCACATACAACACACACCTTGGGCGCAGGCAATGTCACACGTGTACACACTGCCATGAGGGGACTCCACTCCTGTGTGAGGAAAGCTGTGCCATATGTTGCCTCAGTAGGGCCCCATCATGTCAGCTGAGCACTTGGTCACACAATCAACAATTAGCACCAAATGAGGGCTCCCATCACATCAGCCTGGTCATGGATGTGCCAACGGAATCATCAGCACAGATCCAACACACTTGTATAGCAATGTTGCACTGACTACACGGATGAGTCCCTCCCCATTGATGCCCAAACCTGCATGTCCACTGGAGATGGCAACACGGTCAGGGAAGTAGACAAATGCAACGATGGCAGGCACAACAGATGTGCAGGGGTGGAAGCCACAGATATGAAATTGCCAATGTAAGTAGGAAACCCATTGCCAAATACTGAACACATGACACCCTCAGATGCTGCTATTGATGACATGGATACACCACATGATAGGACACATTCCCCCTGGACCACATGGGTTCCTGCACAGTAACACTTCATAATCATGAGACCAGATATCACCATCACTGCAGCAAGGGCATGGTTAGCTGCACCAACAACATGTACATCTGAAGCATGAGCACTAGAGAAAAGAAAGTTGCTTTATTCAGCATATGTGTTGAGGCCAAACGAAGTCCTGAAAAAGAGCAAAGGCCAATGGCCAGTCCATTGTCAAAGTTCAAACAGGGTGACACTGGCAGATGTCACCCTACGCATGCCTGCACAATACCAGGGACAATCCACTAGGAGGGGCAACCGGGGGGCAGGCCAGGCACCGCAGGGACAGGATCAGGGCTCACCAGGGGAGTCAGGGAAGGGGTGGTGGGTGCTGGAGAGCCACTGACAACTGCAGTGGAGGTGTCTGACATGGTGTGTGCCGGCACAACTGGGGGCATGACACAGATGTCGTGGGTGCCGGCACAACTGCAGTGGACCCTGCAGATGGGGTGGACAGGTCCACCACTGCAGTGCCCAAGTCAGACAGGGCGGTAGTGGACTCCACTGCAGTGCCTACCTCCAGGGGAGGAGAATGGGGAACAGGCAAGGTGGGTTGGACAGAGGGGGGACACCCTCACCACATCAGTGGCACAGACAAGCGCAGCGGGGGGTGTGGTGCTGGGAGAGCAAGTGGCAGGGGAGAAGGCCGGAGCATCTTGGGGATGGTATATCTGTGGGTGGGGGAACCTGGGGCAGGGTGTGGTGGGGGCACCTGTGCAGTGGGGGCCTGAGGGATGGAGGACGGAGACCTTGTGCCTGAGCTGCAGGGCGGTGGCGGGGTCTTGCTCTTAGCACTCCGGGGGACTTGCGGGTGGGGGCCTCAGTCCGTCTGCGCCTGGGGGAGGGTGTCCGGGGGCGAGGGGCACTCTGCTCCGTGTGGGTGGGCTTCCTCTTCCCCCGGGATGCTGGAGCAGCTTCATCGGTGGGGAAGAGGCCGAGGTCACAGAGGAAGAGCTGCTGTGACTTTGGGGTTGCAGGTGAGGCAAGGGAGGGTGCTTTGGAGGGAGAGGGAACTGAGGACTGCGCAGTGCATGTGGATGCGTGTGTGTGTTCCAGGGCCCCATCCCCTGTGAGTCTGGCTTCAGTCCCCTGAATGTGCTTGCGTGTGCGTTTTGTCATTGGCGTGTGTGTCAGTGTGCTGGATGTGTGTGTGCTGGTGTGTGCCAGTGTGTGTGTGCCTGGGATGGGTAAGGTGCTGGGGAGTGTGGATGGAGCAGAGGCAGGAGGGGTGAGGGACCGTTTGAGGAGGGACACTGCTGCCGTCAGGGAGGAGTCCATGGACCTATTGCCCCTCTGTAGGTCAGACATGCCCGATGAGATGCCCTCCATGAACGACACCAGCTGAGTCAACAGCGCGGTGTGCGCATGGAGGACACTCAGCATGGCTGTCTGCCCTACATGGAGCTGGCGAAGGAGGTACACAGACTCCTCACTCAGGGCAGCAGGGGACACAGGGGCAGGGGTGCGGTGCCTGGCCCAAAGGAGACACGCTCCCGGACATGGGAGCCTCCACGGACCTGGGGAATGGGAGCCGATGGGAGGGCGGTGGTGGTGCTGGTGGTGGCGGGGACAGCAACACTAGCTGGGGTGTGGTGGCTGCTGACACCCGCCTCCACAAGGGAGTCATCCTCCGAGTTGCTCTGGTCCTCAGCTGAGGTGGATGCTGCTGAGGACTCCTCGGTGTGGCTCCCCTCGCCCTCCGTGCCACTGGGTCCCTCCGACCACTCCTCGGCTGCTGACCCAGTCTGGCTCTCCGGCTCCTCCTGGTCCGTGGAGCTGTCCCCTTCCGTGGCCGTGGATGTATCTGCAAACAATGGGGAAACAGACAGACATCAGTCACCTGCACATAACGCACACACCACTGTGAGCACAGCACATCACAGAGCAAGCCCTGGCATCATTAGTTGTACATTGCTAAAAGTGCACTAATTGAACAGGAGAAGTCAATTGTCAGTCTGATGCCAAGCATGGCACTCACATCCCACATGGCCTTGCACCCATCTGTCTGGTGTCTGTTGGATTGCAACACCCCAGTGTTGACACATGCACCAAGTACACAGTAGTTGGACAGTGCAGAGAACACGGTGTGGACACATCACAGCTCTTGCCACTGAGTCAGTACAGGTTTACGGATGTAAGGGATGCCCAGAGTCAAATAGGAAATGCATGTGATGCATACCAGCGACAGACACCATGATGCACCCATGTCCTGATAGCCAGCGCCACTATGGTGTGCATGTAGCACATGTCACTCCCCTGCAGGATCACCAATCAGTAGACACATGCCATGGCGGAGGCATGACTGCAAAGTCATACATCACTGTCTCAGTGATGTATGACTTTGCAGCCAGACAACAACACTCTGCACTGTGTCACAATAGTAGGTCATGGGGAATGCAAGTCCTGGAGCTGCACAAGTGCACATGTACATCCCCCCACAACACATCCTCTTAACCCTCATCTGTCCAGGTCATACCTATTGGACATATGGGAGACCTGTGACACTACCCTCTGAACCTGAGCCCCTCACACTCTGCTGTGCATGGGGAACAGCTGCCTGAACTTCACATTTACATGCCCCAGTCTGCATGGGCAGCTGATCAGACACCTATGTGTCACACAAGTATCGTCTCCTATGGTCACATCTCCAGTGGCATGCTGAGCCCCTACCAAGAAACTCCACAGCAGTCCTGGCGACTAATCCACAGCACACTGACACAGAGGCAGACACCTGAGGGGCAAATCACTGTGCACAATGTGTCCTCTGATACACGGGAGTGGGAGTACAGAGTGTATTGTATGGCCTGGAGTAGGCATGACTGTCCAGCCCCACATGAATGAGGGATGAGCCCTGGACTGTAGGCAGCTGGCTAAGTATGTGTGACACACGTCATATACATACTCCTGGGGCCCAAACATTGTTCCCACCCGCAGCATGGGTGTGTGCCAGGTACCCCAGCCACATGTGGTGGATCAGCTCAGCAATTGGACCACAGATCAAAGTAACACGCTGAATACATGTCAGAATACAGGCATTGTGTAAGCAATGGACCCACCCATGATGCCCACCACAGAGTCAGGGAAACAGATGCTGTCTCCCACCTTGAGTCAAGCAAACTGCAAGGACACAGTCCTAAGTGACAGAATTCCCTGCATGTAAGGGCCACACCTGGGTATCAGATGAGGAGTGGGCAGTGCACAATAGAGGGACATGGCTCCTGGACAACATGACTGCTGTACTGTGGCAGTTCAACCTGGCCCGAGGAGGGCACATAACATGTTAGACAGAGTACACAGTGCAGTCTTTGACTCACCCCCTCCTTGCTGCTCTCTGGCCTTCAGCTGCCCATCCAGGTCTGGAAAGACCACCGCCAGGATCCTGAGCATGTGGGGGTCAGGGTCCGTGTTCCGCCCCTCCTGCGAGGAGGAGACAGCTTCAGCTGGACCCGTGCAATCCTCCGGGTCCAGCCCCGAAGGTCCTGCCACCTCTTTTGGCAGTTGCGGATCCGGCGCTTGTAGACCCCCACGGACCGGACAGCCCGGACGATGTCCTTCCAGATCTCATGCTTCCGATGGGCAGAAGCCTGTCAGGATGACAAAGTGATAAGGACATTACTACACATGCAACATATCCGTGCATGACACAGTTGCATATACATGTCGCAATCACAGGGGCACATGGTGTACCCAGGCAGTGCACGGCTGCCCATGGACAGTTTTCCAGAAGTCACTACATGGTATCATAGCATGGGGAGTAAAACCCTGTTCAGAAGCACTGTCACTGCACCATACCTGTCCAGTGCAAGTCACTACACACTATGGGGGTGACAACTACTCAGTGAGCCTGCTAGCCAGTGGTGTGCTGACTCTCAGCCTTGCTAGTCAGACAAAATGCACATTCAGAAAGGCAGTGCACAGAACACTCACCTGCTCCCCTGGTGTCCCATACAGCTTGCTGTACTGTGGAAGTAGGCTGTCCAGCAGGGCCTGGTTCTCTTCAAGGCTGAAGGCTGGGGCTCTCTCCACAGTACGTGCCATTGCAGGGTCCAGAGGGGCAGAGACAGCAGCAGTGCAGTGGCAGATGTCGTCCTGGAGCATGTAGTGCAGGCAAGTGGGCTCTCAGGGGAACATGCAGCAATATATATGTGCTGGAGAGGCAGATACTGTCCCTTGTGTCCAAAGTGATAGGTCCAAGTCGTTTGCATCTTCTGAATCTGGCCAATCCATGGAATAGCAGCACCAAAACACGCCCACAGCATCCTTCAAATCTTCAACTTCATGACATACATGATTTTGCAACATTGTTGTGGGTGACCAACTGATTTTCCAGCAACCGACTCGTTCGAATATTCGAAAACGCGTCCGTTGCCAGGCAAGCCCATTGTCAATGGGTGCGCACCGATCGGTCCATTGCTGTTCAACACGCACAGGGGTACAACGCGTACCCGCACACATTGAAAGCAATGGGCCGGCCGGAGGCACCGATCGGTCCATTGCTGTTCAACGCGCACAGGGGTACAACGCTGCACCCGCACACATTGAATGCAATGGGCCGGCCGGAGGCACCGATCGGTCCATTGCAGTACAACGCGCACAGGGGTACAACGCGTACCCGCACACATTGAATGCAATGGGCCGGCCGGAGGCACCGATCGGTCCATTGCAGTACAACGCGCACAGGGGTACAACGCGTACCCGCACACATTGAATGCAATGGGCCGGCCGGAGGCACCGATCGGTCCATTGCAGTACAACGCGCACAGGGGTACAACGCGTACCCGCACACATTGAATGCAATGGGCCGGCCGGAGGCACCGATCGGTCCATTGCTGTTCAACGCGCACAGGGGTACAACGCGCACTCCGCACACATTGAATGCAATGGGCCGGCCGGAGGCACCGATCGGTCCATTGCTGTTCAACGCGCACAGGGGTACAACGCGTACCCGCACACATTGAATGCAATGGGCCGGCCGGAGGCACCGATCGGTCCATTGCTGTTCAACGCGCACAGGGGTACAACGCGTACCCGCACACATTGAAAGCAATGGGCCGGCCGGAGGCACCGATCGGTCCATTGCTGTTCAACGCGCACAGGGGTACAACGCTGCACTCGCACACATTGAATGCAATGGGCCGGCCGGAGGCACCGATCGGTCCATTGCAGTACAACGCGCACAGGGGTACAACGCGTACCCGCACACATTGAATGCAATGGGCCGGCCGGAGGCACCGATCGGTCCATTGCAGTACAACGCGCACAGGGGTACAACGCGTACCCGCACACATTGAATGCAATGGGCCGGCCGGAGGCACCGATCGGTCCATTGCAGTACAACGCGCACAGGGGTACAACGCTGCATCCGCACACATTGAATGCAATGGGCCGGCCGGAGGCACCGATCGGTCCATTGCTGTTCAACGCGCACAGGGGTACAACGCGTACCCGCACACATTGAATGCAATGGGCCGGCCGGAGGCACCGATCGGTCCATTGCTGTTCAACGCGCACAGGGGTACAACGCGTACCCGCACACATTGAATGCAATGGGCCGGCCGGAGGCACCGATCGGTCCATTGCTGTTCAACGCGCACAGGGGTACAACGCGTACCCGCACACATTGAATGCAATGGGCCGGCCGGAGGCACCGATCGGTCCATTGCAGTACAACGCATCACTGTACATGTGACTGGCATATGTCAGCATGCCTGTCTCAGATGGACATATGCCAGCCACAGATAGCTCCCAGGGAGTGAGGGGCACACCTACATCACGACAGCCTGTCCAAACCTTATCATAAGGCATGTAAGGCTGCATTTCCTATTGTGTGTATGTTGGTGTACATGTTGTCCTGTGGGTGTCACCTGTGGGCAGCCACCCCCAGGCTGTGCACGTGTTCATGGGGACAGGATCATGGGTGTTACGTGTACGTGACCACTGTGATGTGCAACTGTTCATATCTGTGCATGTGCCATGGTCACATTTCACAGTGGTGTTTGTGTATGTCATGTCACATACCCCGTGAGTCCCATGTGGGACGGTATGTTTGAGCCAGGGTGTCCCAGTGGCACAATAGTGATGGCCCTCCACAGTCTTTGTGCATGTAGTGTTTACAATGTCTCTGATTTCATGTGCACAATGGGAGACAGTCTCCACATCCACGTTGTGTGTGCATGGACTCTGATGTTGTGCGTGTGTGTCACAGACGTCCATGGCTCTCCTGCCATGGCAAGTGTGGCCACTACCTGTGGGGGTCATGTTTGTTTTGTTGTGGTGTACACATGATACTCCAGGTGATGCCAGTGTCCATGTGGCATTACAGGGTCCCTGGGAATGTGCCTGTCGTTGAGCTGTGGTGCCTGGGGCACATCTGTCCTCACATGTCACTGGGGGGTGACTGTGACACAGCATCATGATATCCAATGGGCCAAACAGGGACAAATTGATGCCACCTGTAGGACCGTGTTGACAGATGTTGGCCATGTATGTACCATAAATGTCGTTCCGGTACTGCACACTTCATGTAGTTGTGCCTCATGATGATGTATGTTGGGATCTTGAGTGTGTTCAATGCCGCATATGTGGGGTGACTGACGATCTTGCTTACTTCTCCTCTGCACTGCAGGGCTCCTGCTGTCCATCGGCCATTCCCAGACCTGGCAACGATGGTGGAACGGGACAGCATCCGACGGTACCGCTTCACCAGGCAGCTGATTGAGGATTTTGCAGTGCAGTTGTCCCCACATTTGCAGCCTGGCCGGCCGTATCCTACAGCGCTGACCCCCAAGGTGAAGGTGATGGCAGCCCTACACTTCTTTGCCACCGGTACCTTCCAACATACTGTGGCGTCTGCTGGTGGGATGTCACAGACCATGTTCAGCCGTGTGCTCCGCGATGTTTTGGCGGCAATGTTGCTCTTCCTGAACCGGTACATCTATTTCCCTAGACTGCGACGACTCACTGACGTGAAGAGTGACTTTTATGCCCTGGGGAGGATGCCGCATGTCATTGGCTCCATTGATGGGACACATGTGGCTTTGGTACCACCACAGGCCCAGGAGCAGGCCTACAGGAACCGCAAGCACTACCACTCGGTCAATGCACTGGTGGTGTGTCTTGCAGACATGACCATCACACACGTGTGTGCCCGTTTCCCTGGTTCAGCACACGATGCCTTTGTGATGAGGAGTAGTCGCATCCCCAGGTTGATGGCACAGATGCAGAACCAGCGTGCCTGGCTTGTCGGTGTGTACTGACTTTGTGCCATTGTGTGTGATCTGATCTGTAGTATTCCGCCCACTTTTCCAAGTCAGCTGATGTGCACTTGTCTGTCCGTAGGTGACTCGGGATACCCCAACATGCCGTGGTTGCTGACACCCCTCAGGAACCCTGTGACACCTGCCCAGATGCGCTACAATGAGGCACATGGTCGGACCAGGAGAGTGATTGAGCGGACCTTTGGTCTCCTGAAGAGCCGCTTCCGCTGCCTGGACAAGACCGGAGGGTCCCTCCCATATGCCCCTGCGAAAGTGTGCAAGATTATCATCGTCTGCTGCATGCTCCACAACCTGGCAGTGCGGAAGGAGTTGCCTCTCATCCAGGATGACGATGACCAACATCCGCCACCTGTGGAGGATCCTGGCCTGGACCACGATGCCAGTGACGATGATGATGATGATGGTGATGTCCGCACACAGCTCATCACCAACTTCTTTAGCTGAATGTGAGTATCCTGAGGTGTCATGTGAATGATGTGAGTTGGCATGATGTGTGGGTGGTGCTCTGGTGCTGTTGGAGTGTGTCCATGGGCTACTTGACAGGATGTGTGTTGCGATGTGTGGTGACAGGTGGGCTGTACTCCCCAACAGTGTTGACATGCTAACTTGGTCCTGGGTGGGTATCTTGTAACATGTATTGTGCATGAGTTTTGCTGTTCTGTCCTGTACTGCATTGCTTTTGACTGTGTGTCATTTCTGTCCTTCACAGGGTACTTTCAGATTCGTTTGGTCAACTGTGTCCACCGACGACGTGATTGCACATCCAGGCTGGTAGCTGTTGTGTCCCTACAGGTGATGTGCGCCACACCCATGGACTTCCTTCTGTCTACAGTTGTTGACTGTGTGCCCGCTACCAGGTGGGGTTACCTTGCATCTGTAGTGGTTACGGCATGTTGCTACTGTGTAATAAACCTGTGCTTCACTTAGTGATGTGCGTTGTCTGTGGTCACACATTTGACTGCCATTTGCTTACTGCACCTGTGGGCTACTTGACTACAACTGGGAATGGGTGTGGTGTCTGTGCATTGCACCGTCTTCCCTGGCAACATCAGTGTAGGCAATGAGTCAGATGGCCTAGGTGTGTATGTGTTGTGTAGCCCTGGTGGTGTGTCTCCCTCATATGTGTCACGTTGCCTGTACTCACATGCCTGTGTTGTCCTTGCTGTTGCAGTTCGCATACACAGTGTAATTTTGCAGTTCATCATCCCCATAACAGCACCCACGTTGGAATCACGACAGAGGCAAGTATGGTGTATTAGTGTGTTTATTGTGATAATAGTGCATAGGATGGATTGTGCTGTACATGAATCTTGCAATCCCAAGTTCCTAGATGAATAGAAAGTCCAGGTAGACAGGATCCCCAGTATCGGGGCCACTGTTGTCTGACACATTGTTCCAACTTATACTCCCCATGCAATGTGTGGGAGTAGTGTTGCCATCAACAGGGTGAACAGTCTGTGCACAAAGGCGAAAATCCAGAACAGGTTCAGGCTTCCTGGGAGTTGCGCTTGGCCATCAGCCTCTCACTTTCCCCTCCTCGGACGACCCCTCTTCTTGGGGGGGCCCTCAAGTGCAGGCTGCTGCGGTGCAGGGGACTCTCCGCCAGAGTCCTCCTCCCTCCCTGTGGCAGTTGCAGTTTGTTCGGTACCAGATGTTGTTGGCACACAGGGAGGTGTGGACTGGTTGCTGTTCATCTGGCGGAGGCATTGTAAAATGTCCCTGTGCACCGCCGTCATCTCATGTAGTACATCCCACTTGGACTCCACGCGGGTCATGTGGGAGTCCACACGTGACATGTGGGAGTCCACACATGTGTGACTCCACTTGGGACATGTGTGAGTCCAAGCGGGCATGATGGGCAGCCTGCTGCTGTTTGATGTCTCTGAGGAGCCCCACTACCTGGCTGAGCTCTCCGGTGCTGGACTGGTACGCATCAGCTATGCGTACCAGTTGTGGGTCTTCATGCACACCAGCAACGTCTGCAAGCAGCGACCTCTGTCTCCCACCCCTCCCACCACCCCTGCTGACATGTGCAGTGTGTGCAGTTGCACGCACAGATAACCCTGGTCCACCTTGGGGGTTGGTGGTGGTGGTGGTGTCCATGGCCCCAGGTTGGTCCAGGGTCACTGCGCTGGTGTTGTTCCTTATTCTGTCCATGTCGGCAGGGATGGTATTCGTGGTGACAGTCGTTGGAGGGGTGGGTGCAGGGGGTGCAGCTGGTGGACCTGCTGGTGCTGCAGCTGGTGGTCCTGCTGGTGCAGCATGTTGACTTGCACCGGATGTGCCAGGTTGTTCATCGTCCGAGGAGGACAGAGGCTGTACGACGCCAGTGAGCTCGGCATCCTCTTGAGCCTGGGACTGGGACTCCTCAGCGTCTGCTGCTGTGTCCCTATCATCACCTGTTTTTGGGAGACACAAACAATGTATGTCATGTTTCTGCAGGCATCAGTGGTTGACACACCTGACAGTTGTGACTGTGCCTCGGGGTGCGGGCCTGTACATTGTATTGTCCTAAGTCGTCACAGTCAGGGGTTGATATTGGTGTGGCACATTGTCCTGCATTATTTGGGCATTTCTATGTATTCTCTGGGGTGTGAACATGGTCTGCATTGATTGTGTTTGGTTGACAGCCAGACCTCCTTCCCACCCACCCACCCACCCAGTCAGTTATCCCACCATGGAACGTGCTTGCATTGCAGGGAGTGTAAGTTGTCTCTCAGGATGTCAGTCAGTGGTGTCCTGCTGTTTGTTGGTGCACAGTTGGCAGCAGGGCCTTGTGCTCCCCACAGCAGTAGCCAGTGTCAGCCATCTTGTGAGTCCTTCTCCACTCCCTGTGATGTGAGCATGGTTCAGGGTGGTGTTGATGGGCCAGTTGTGAGGCTGAGCAATGTCTGTGACTACGACTCCCATCATGCTATTGCCTCCACCCCCCTTCCCAGCATGCCCATGCTTCCTTCCTTTTGACTCTGCTTCCCTGTGGGGTGGGCTGGCTGTGCTGACAGGATGGCTGGGAGTGTTGTCCTGGCAGTTGTTTGGCTAAGAGTCCCAAGAGTGTCCCTGTGCTTCACACAACATAAGCCAGGGTGGTGGTGCTTTGTGGGATCTTGTGTTAGGATGGAGGGCATTGCATTCTACCAGGTGGGTACTGTGGAGTTTGTGTTGGGGGGGTGTTAGGGGAGGTGCTGGTGACTATAGTCAGTGCTGCAAGTCCCCCTTCCCACCCAGCCAGCCAGATATCCCACCATGGAACGTGCTTGCATTGCAGGGAGTGTAAGTTGTCTCTCAGGATGTCAGTCAGTGGTGTCCTGCTGTTTGTTGGTGCACAGTTGGCAGCAGGGCCTTGTGCTCCCCACAGCAGTAGCCAGTGTCAGCCATCTTGTGAGTCCTTCTCCACTCCCTGTGATGTGAGCATGGTTCAGGGTGGTGTTGATGGGCCAGTTGTGAGGCTGAGCAATGTCTGTGACTACGACTCCCATCATGCTATTGCCTCCACCCCCTTCCCAGCATGCCCATGCTTCCTTCCTTTTGACTCTGCTTCCCTGTGGGGTGGGGTGGCTGTGCTGACAGGATGGCTGGGAGTGTTGTCCTGGCAGTTGTTTGGCTAAGAGTCCCAAGAGTGTCCCTGTGCTTCACACAACATAAGCCAGGGTGGTGGTGCTTTGTGGGATCTTGTGTTAGGATGGAGGGCATTGCATTCTACCAGGTGGGTACTGTGGAGTTTGTGTTGGGGGGGGGGGGGGGTGTGAGGGTAGGTGCTGGTGACTATGGTCAGTGCTGCAAGTCCCCCTTCCCACCCAGCCAGCCAGATATCCCACCATGGAACGTGCTTGCATTGCAGGGAGTGTAAATTGTCTCTCAGGATGTCAGTCAGTGGTGTCCTGCTGTTTGTTGGTGCACAGTTGGCAGCAGGGCCTTGTGCTCCTCACAGCAGTAGCCAGTGTCAGCCATCTTGTGAGTCCTTCTCCACTCCCTGTGATGTGCGCATGGTTCATGGTGGTGTTGATGGGACAGTTGTGGGGGGGCAATATGTGTGACTGCGACTCCCATGATGCTATTGGCTACACTGACTTGGCCAGCATACACAGAATTCCTTCCTTTGAGTGGTCTTCACTGTGTGTTGGTGTTGTTGTGGTGGCTACATGTGTGGATGTGTGTGTTAGTTCTATTTGTGCCACTGCCTAGCTGTAGTTGTGGTTGTGTTTGTACATGTGTTGGCACAGTTGGATGTGACTTTTTTGATGGCATGTGTTGGGTTTATCTGACTGACATACACATTTTGGGATGATTCTGTTCTAGTTGCTGTGTAATTGCTATGAGTGCATGGTTTGACTCTCCCCTTGACAGTGATGTGTGTGTGTTTTGTGGCAGTATATTGTGTACATTTGTTGTGTACTCACCAGGCTCTGGGATGTCCTCTAGTCCATATATGCTCACTGGCGGTAGGATGGCCCGCACCTTCTCCTCCCAGGGCCTGAGGTATATTGGCTTGGCAGGAGGGCCACTGCCGGTGTGTTGGCTGTTGATGTAATCTTGCTTCAGCAGTTTCCGTACCCTCCTGCGCACGTCATACCACCTGTTCTGGATGTCGCTCTTTGTGCGCCGACATGGTGATTGTGCGTTCACCCTGTTGATGATCCTCTCCCACATCTTGGTTTTCTGCGACATGGGGGTCTGTTGGACCAATGTGCCAAACAGCTGTGGCTCTACCCTGAGGATCTCGTCTACCAGGACTTCCAATTCACAATCTAGGAACTTGTGATTCTTCTTGGGGGGCATGGTGATGGGTGGTGATGGTGGGTGATGTGTGTGTTGGTGTGCAGGTGAGGGTGTGTGGGTGTGTGTTGTGCTGGGTGTATGTGAGGTAGGTATTTGTTGGTGTGCTGCTGGTGTGTGGCTTGTGTGAGGGATGAGCTGTGGGTGTGTGGTTGCTTTCTCTTGGGTGCTGGCAGTGGAATGGCATTTGCAAAGGCTCATGGTAGTGATTTGTGTCCTTTATATAGGTGGAGTTGTGGGTGTGTCTTTGTTCTCTGTCCCCACCCCCCAGTATTTATTGGCTTGGTAATTGCTTGTTTGGCCTTTTTTGGTTGATTTTTCCTTTGTGCTGTTTGTGTATGTTGGAAACGTTCTTGTGACCGAGTCGGACCCTGCATTGGTCTCGTACGGTGTTTTCCGTTTCGTTCACGCTGTGTTTGTGCAGTTTTGTATGCTGCGTACGCGTCGGTCGCGGTGTATTGTGTTGCTTCGGCTCGGTTTTGTATGCGTGTCGGTCGTACGGCTTGTCCTCCGTCCGACTCGGTCGTGTTTTTCGCGCCTTGCATCGTACTTTGCGGGTTGGAGTTGGCGGGTACGATTCGGTCGGATTTGTTCCGGGTGCGTGTCGGTCGGTTGGATTCGCGTGTTTTTCCGGCCGGATTGCTATTTTCCGAGCGGCTCGGTCGGTCGGCTTGGTTTCCTAACGTGTCGGTCGGATTTATCGCGGCTTGCATCGTACTTGGCGTGTCGGGCGCCACTGGTACGTGTCGGTCGGTATTTTTTCCGGATCCGAGTCGGTCGGTGCTTTTTCCGGCCCGAATCGGAATCGACCCCTAAATGTTAGCGGCTAACATTGTACCCAGGCCTTCGAGAATACTTGTCTTTGGGGGGGAGACGCATGGAAATAGGGTAAGTTTGCTTGCATGCAAGTGTGTTTGTGGCCCTAGTAATTGATAAATTCTGGAGTGGAAATGGTAGAGTTCTGAACCATGTGCCCTCTATTGCGTTCCTGTGGTGTTGCAACATAGGCACAAGCCTGATCTGCCAAGACAAATGCTGAATCACTGGAGCAGCCACAACACCAGCGTGTAAACGGGACACTCGACATTGGCTTATGTCACGTGCCCTGGTTTATCTATCCTCCCAGAATTTCACACTGTAGGCAAATGAGCGAACAGCAGCCGTAGCTCCCACTCCTATCATTTTGCATCTCTGGCATCTACTTATCAATTAGTGAGAGTGGCAAGGAAGAGCCGCTTGTGCATGCAGGTAAAAGTATTGTTAGCGAAAGGCCCGCCTGTCACATTTGGGTCCACATGGGCAGAGTTCAGAGGACATACTAGCACCAGGACACTGAATAAACTGCGGTCCATCCAGAGATACGCGCAACACGCCAAATGTTCACTTAACTCGGACTTCAGAGATACTATTTGCTCAGTGAAGACAGCAAGCTAGTTCGCACCTGTCACACAAGGGAGAACAATCTTCACGAGCCATATCCTCCTCAGCTATCTTCCACTCACTACAGAGTATGGAGCTGCCCCTCACTTAGTGCAAAGCGATCTTTTGCCCAACTAACTAACCTTTAAGTGCAGACAGTAGGGGTATCCCTTGCTTGCCACAGCCAGTAGCGCTAACCCTCAAGGGTTGCAGACAGCAGATCTACCCTTAGGAGTGTACCCGTCTACTGTTCCAACTACATCCGCCTACCACATGGTTTCCATAGGCAAACTCCTGCCTGACAACACTGCTACAGTTCACATAGGTTAGGTGGAAGGCCAAAAGCGCCGTACGACCCAAAGACCTCTCATGCAGAGCCACCACAGAGATAATTTACTCAAATATTCTACTGCAGAGATTGGACAAAGCGGGAATCGTGGAAAAAGACTGGCAGTGAATAAACTCTTTAACAAATAGCTAACAAGCAGTATTCTTACCACATTACACTTCTTGTATCAGAGAAATAAAATTAGGTGACCCACAGGAATTGGCTCTCAGTCCTACCCTATTTAATGTATAAATGCCTCCAATGGCCCAATAAGTTCAGCCTTGGGATTTCAATATAGTATCTTATGCAGATGACACTCAGTTGTTGCTGCTGAAGTCAGATAAATCTGAAATTTGTGTTTTTGGGAATGAATCTCCATTGGACTTACAGATATTATGGCCAGATGTGTTGGGGGACTCGCCGGTTCCAAAGTCAGTAGTCCGGAATTTTGGGCGTGCAACTGGACACTAGACTCATTTCAATAACAGCTACAGTGGACTTCAGCTGTTCGTTTTGCTCTATTAAAATCCTTACGAAAGACATTAACATTTCTTCCAGTTTCTACTCAGGAAGACATTATGCATACCTTAAATTATATACAGGCTGGATTATGCAAATGTACTTTACCTGGGGGCACGAACGAAACTGCTCATAGGCTGCACAGAGTGCAGAATGTGGCGGTGGCAAGATTGATCCTAAATATTCCCAAGAGGCGAAAAGGTCTGGTGCTACTGTACTTGTTACTAGCCAAGCAAAGAATCGAGTTTAAGGCACAAATAATTACCCAAAAGACTAAACATAAAAAGGTCTGCATTATATCCAGAAGAAAGAAAGAAAATATGTATCTCATAGGGCACTTCGCTCAGCGGACCAAGATCTTCTTTGCGTCCCTAGGATACATAAGGCTAGGGCATGCAGGAGGCCTTTTGCTTTTCAGACTCGCTGCCACTCTTGGATTCTCTGCCTGAATTTCTTTGAGGCAAAGTTTTAGAGTCTGTTTTCATAGCTAAACTATAAACTCCTGTTTAGAGAATGCTAGAGAATTTGGGTAGAAGAGTGTAAATGTTGCCGTTTTTCATGCCCGTTTGCCTTCTAGGACAGACTTTGGAGAACTCTGCTATACAGCCTAAAGACCACCAAGAACTGAGGCAGACTGCCACAGCTGACATGGGTTAGGTAGAGGGTCAAATGACCCAAGTATGATACATACACAGAAACAATCCTAAATACACTCAACCCTCACACAGGATCGGCCAGCAGGTTTCAATGACCCACCCCTCACAGAAGGAAGAAACTGGAAAAACACAACAGCACTCAATATATTTGGAAGGTGTGTCCACAGACTCGACAGGTCAAATAATTGTCTCACAAGGCGAAACCAACAGCCCTTGGGGCAATAACTATTGAACCCATGGCCACCTGTACGAAGCCTGAAAATTAGACCATGTTCAGCTAAAAGGGAACATTAGAATCACTATACTTGGGATGTTCCTTCGAAGTTTAATTACCACCTTCCTTATCAGCAGAACAGGTGGAAAAGCTGTGAAACCCCGACAGAGGCAGGTCAAATTTATTAGTTAATTAAAACCATTACATACAATATAAGCAGCAAATATGACAATTGCTGGAATACAAATACTGATTCATAAGTAACATCTAAAATGCTAAAATAATATAATGTTATAAAAAATTTAAGACAGCGCAGACAGACATTCAGCATTAAAAATGCATTAAGGGATTGTTTAAAAAAAAAAAAAACGTATTAGTATTTTAGTATCTAGTCAGGCAAGAGTTTATTATCAGAACACAAAGGTCAATGTACAAATACCACATGAGTTACCAGAATGTGTTATTGCAACAGCCCTTAGTTCTAAAGTGACCTTGTACATAAGCGAACCACTCATGCTAGTAAATAAAACTGCAACTGCAAATTTGGCTAGAGGAATTTCACCAGGCTGCGTGACCCATACAGCCTATTGATGGAAACAGTGACTCTTTACAGCGGGTCAAAGAATGTCTCCTACAAATTTATTGGGGGGGGGGGGTGTCTAAGTGCCAAGTCAATGAAGAGCTACCATATGCTCATAGAATGCGATTATAAAAAAACAATTTAAAAACGGCACGTCAAAAAAAAAAAAAAACACAGCTCTGTGCAAAACTGAACCACTTAGGTCTTTACAGCACGTTATTAGAATCACTGTATCACAGCAGGACAAAATTGGCTACTGCTCGTTTGGTTTAGCAAAGAAAGTGGGAATCATGAATTTAATAAATCTGGGTCACCACTTGTGGGTGTTCGCCTTTCAAACAGGCGAATAATAGAGTAACGACAATTCTGCATGTTAAACTTGACGAAATGAGTAGCTAGCCACCTTCTGCATTCAGTGATTAAAAAAAGGGCACGTGCATACAATGTGCACCAACGATTCTGTTTTAGGTTAATACATCCTACATTCCTGCAAGCCTGGCTGCTGTACCTGCTTAGGGATAAAGTTCAAAGTTGAGAACTGACCAAAATGTAGCTGCACTGATCTTAGTTTGTAGTAAGCTGTGTACGGTCAACTAGATATTTTTGATGGTAAAGAAGTTTAACTGTTGATTACAGCTTTGCGTGCCATCATGTTTTAAACATGGATTTGTCTTCAGAAAGTGAAATTTGCTTTTTTAAATTTTATTTATAGCATTTTTGAAGAAAACATGTTTTCAGATGTCTACATTCTGCGAGCCTTTAAAGGTGTTAAGGCAGAACTATCATAAATGCACCAGGACTTTTTCAATGGGCAAGGCAAAGGTTCATTTCTTCCCAGATGTAATAATGGAGGGCGTTTTTTGGGCATTTTTCAGTTTAAAGGCGATATTTCAGGGAAGCAGATTCCAGGGGACATTGTTGATCCAACAGCAGGTGGTCAACAATTCTATTCAGTCTTTATCTTCCTGGTTCTTTCTCGCCTCCCATGTGGCTTTTATGTAGACTTTCCAAAGTGATCTAACTTCTGAAGCAGAGTGGCATCATCTGTTCTTTTGTGTAGTAGCCAATCTCTTTATTTATTATGACATTCTTCTACCACAGAGATTTAGTGTACTATTGTTTGATGTTAGACCGTTGCATACCTTCGGTAGGGTACCCTAACCTGGGCACAGGCTATTTGATAAGTGGTTCTGAAATTGCTGCCAAGCTATATCTGACTCCGAGTTACTAAACATCACAAATTGCCTCTTCCATACGTTATTGCAATTTATAGCTTTGAAACCCCAGCTTATTCTCCTCAAGCTGCCCTGTCCTTCACAGGAATGTGGAAAATGTTGGCTCTGTCGGGTACAGAATTGATTCTAAGTTTACTGAACAACAACAAGTAGAAAACAGTGCTCAAACTTTTCAGTAATAATCAATGAAAAGGTAAGAGAAGGAAAGACAAAACACACCAAAATGAGTAAATCTAAAGTTGTATTGAGGATAAATCAATATATTCTTTTACATTTTATGGTGTCAAAACAACATTAGAAGATTGTCACAGTTCATGAACATATGAATTGTTCAATACAGCGCAAGTGATATGGTGAAAAAGTGCGAAGAAAGTGCTGAGTGTGAACGAGATATAGACAGTGCTGTACAGATGGTTAAAACTGGTCATTCATAGAACATCCATCCCTAGGTACATAAATCTCACGTCGCTTGGGATTTAAATTTCCATTTCAGGTGGGGTGGAGAGAGTAGGTCAGGATTCTGACAAGCACGTCGACGTTCGACTCAGAGAAGTGCGTGATTGACTAGTAGGCACAGCGGGTCTTCCTCAGGACAAGACGAACCATGGGACAGCCCGAATCAAGGAAATATTCAGGGTATGGTCCACCGTTTGGTTGGATTCAACGCAATGAATGAAGTGAGGTCCTTGATGGTTATGAAAAGGCTTTTCAGTTCCTGAGCAGCGCCGGAGAGCTACAGAACTGTGCTGCCCCATTGATGTGATTCATAACCATCAAGGACCTCACTTCATTCATGCATTGCGTTGAATCCAACAGAACGATGGACCATACCCTGAAGATTTCCTTGATTCGGGCTGTCCCTTGGTTCGTCTTGTCCTGAGGAAGACCCGCTGTGCCTACTAGTCAATCACGCACTTCTCTGGGTCGAAACGTGGATGTGCTGGTCATAATCCTGACCCTACTCTCTCCACCCCACCTGAAATGGAAATTTAAATCCCAAGCGACGTGGAGATTTATGTACCTAGGGATGGATGTTCTATGAATGACCAGTTTTAACCATCTGTACAGCACTGTCTATATCTCGTTCACACTCAGCACTTTCTTCGCACTTTTTTCACCATATCACTTGCGCTGTATTGAACAATTCATATGTTCATGAACTGTGACAGCCTTCTAATGTTATTTTGACACCATAAAATGTAAAAGAATATATTGATTTATCCCTCAATACAACTTTAGATTTATTCATTTTTGGTGTGTTTTTTGTCTTTCCTTCTCTTACCTTTTCATTGATTATTACTGAAAAGTTTGAGCACTGTTTTCTACTTGTTATTATTCAGTAAACTTAGAATCAATTCTGTACCCAACATAGCCAACATTTTCCACATTCTTGTACACCCAGGTTCTGAGGGGCACTGGGTCACCCCATTATACTAGATGGATGCTGTCCTTCACAGGATCCAACTGCTTGCAGCTTTACCATTGGATGATTCAAGTTAGTGATACCCATTGTCTGGGGGAAATAGTTGCGTTCACACCTTTTCAATACTCGGTTCACTGCAGATTACGCCCCACTGAGGATGGACCCCAAAGCACACAAGAGGAATCATCCGGCCACTGGAATTATGCAGCACTGTTCAAATTTTGTGGCACAGAAAAGTTATGTGGCATATAAATCAATTAAAGACAAAATGAGAAGCATTTTTTGTGGCATTATCCGGTAATTTTAACAAAAATATATAGACAAAAGAAATCCCAATGCGATAGCGCAAACCTGTTCAACAAAGGTCCAAGAGGACTGGGTGCACACCAAATGTTAAGTATACCAACATAAGGCAACAATATGTAAATAATTTAAATGGACCTCAATTAGTTGTTATTCTGAACATCTGGACTGGCTCTGGCACTCCGAGATCTACACTGGACACCCTTGCTGCAGAATACTCAAATTTCTCAAGAAAGAAAACGATACCACTTTAGCAGGTATAATTCAAAAGCCCTGCACAATGTCAATTAATACGTTTGTCTTCCATGCGCCCCTATCAAAGCCACTTTGTTGATATAGTTCTTACTAGTACATTAGTACAGTAACGTGTAGCACATACAGAGTGTTGCACTCGGCAAAAACCAACCTACATGTACCTGCTCATTGCACGAAAAGGCTCGCCCTTTTTTTCTCTGCAGATGGGAACTCTAAAATTCGTATTCAGAAGCAATGTTGGGTTTAATTTACGGTACACCCGAGAACCTGTGGTGCGTGGCAGCACCAATTTTCAAAACAAAACAGCCTGGAAGGACGGTTTTCCACATTACCCATTTATGAGAGACACCAGAAGGCATCCAGTGTCAAGACACCAAGCATTACAAAAATGCGAGACGCCTAGCGTCCTCCTAACCTTTGAACCCGCCAAAAATAACTGGTGCTTTCAGAACTCTGCATGAAACATTGTCATCATATTAAACCCCAGCTGAACTGTTTTTAAAGATGGAAAACAGAAATACTGCTCTCTTTAATCTTCGATTACCACAATCAACGGGTGAAAGATTACAAGTTGACGTCGGCAGCGTGACACCAGTGAACTGCAGTTCACGTGCAGCAGTTAGAAACTTCAGATGCTTTGGAGCTAGCAACCATCTTTTAATCTGGCACTAGGCAGCAGATAGCGGATCGCGTGACAACGCAGCAAACAATTATTTGGGCAGCAAGGTATTATTCCAATGACTATGTAAACAAAAGACACTAGTAGTCTCGAGGTTGCAAACAAGTCAATTCGGTAAGTCGACACTTGAAAAACTCTGGAGCTGCTAGGTACAGAGTCCACTTGTGAGGAAAGGAGAATAAATCTGCTGAGTCTGTCCAAACTATGGCTCGTTTGTCTGCCGTACGAGTTGCTGTTAATCAGATTTCCCTCTAAAGAGTCTAAATTCACAAGTTAACAGCTGGCAGGGTCCATGCACATTCGAGGGGTGGCTGCTGTTGCTCTTCACCGCAAAGAATCGAGAATGAAACCCTTTACCCCTCTCCTGGTAAGGAACAAGCTCTATACTCGAGTCAAAAAACGAATTTTCAGGACTTCACATCTCATGACTTTCGAAGGTGTACAATAGAGGACTGAAGGGAGGGACAAGCGGAAATCCTCTCTCGGTTAAGAGGTAACCAAAATACTCGATTAATGTAAATTCATGCTCCTAAGTATTGGACTGAGGAGAACTTGCTGTGATGGAAGCAGGCGGACAATCGTTTTTTACAGTGATCTGGAGCAGGTCTGGTAGTTTTGAGACTCGTTATGAAAGGCATAAGTACATGAATGTTGAGGATTGTATCATGGACATTAAAGAAAGCGACTATACCAACAGCAGGTGCTTGGTGTGGATTTAACAGATGGGACCATCATGGCTTCTGCAACTTAAGCTCTTAAGCTTGCTCCACCACCTGCTCTCCCACACCATTTCACTCTCGTAGCACTAAATGAACAGGGGGGGGGTGCAAGGATACAGCCCTTAAACATCCTTAAACTTGCTGGCTGTTGGTCCGCTCCCATCATTGGCTTCTGCAAAAACTGTTAACACCTGTGATTGCGAAACCAGGAAGGAATCTCTGACCTCAACGATCAGCAGCTAGAGCTGTTGTTCTGCTAAACACACTACACAAACATTCATTCATTCAAGTCACCAGTTCCTGTAATTTGAAGGCACTCATTTACAAAACACCGGGCATTGCACAGGTAATCTAGCGTTCTTTGCGCTACAAGTTATGCTACGGTGGAACTGTATTTTAATTCTACAGAACTATTGTGGATGCGCGCTCCCTCAGCATAAATAGTCCGAAGAAAAAAACTCTCCAGCCAGTCAATCAATCAACCAGTCGAGAAGGTAATGACACAAGACGACACTAAAGGAGAAATGAGCGATACATAAAGCCCACCAACAAAGCATAAAAAACACTGCCAGAATTACCTGCAGTTAACATGTATGCCTGCTACATCTATGAACAGGATTAAAAACTAGCAGGACTAAGTTCATACTAAGAGGGAAAACACGAATTGACCTTAGGATAAGGATATCGCAGACCCTGGTGTATACCCCACGACAAAAGCAGAATATTAAAGGTGAAGTATTTCTGCCTACTTCCATGCTGCGACCGATTCTACTGTTCAGGACAGAAGAACTGGTGCGGCTTCTCTCTTGTTCTTGCTTTAGTGGCGTCTAAATGGGAGAGGGGCCTCGAAGGGGTCATCCACTGCAGGGACTGATTGCTCTTCGGAAGCACCACAACGTGAAAGCAATGCAGAGACTTGTAAACATGGTGAAAACTTTGCGGCTACCACTGGCAGATATAAGTGAGGGAAGTCAAAGACCTATTTCGAGCATTCATATGCTGATATCATCCAGTTAAGACCGAGGCACCGACAGTATGAATACTTCGTATTATCATATAAATACTGACACATTAAAGTTAATAATGCACCGGCCCCAAGGGAGCGCGAGGAAGACGCCAGACCTTTGCACTGACGTTTCTCTAGCACCCATGTGAGGCAGGGTTCGCTGATTATCTTTGTGCAGCTGCCACTATTGCCGAATCTGGCGTCACACGTCTTCTTACATAAGCTGAAGCTACGAACCGGATCTATTTGTTTACGATCGCAGGAGCAGTCGTTCGAACATTTATTGAAATCGAAAACACCACCTCGAGGTGGCAGCCAGTGGATTGAAATTCACATTTGAGTATCCCCCTTTCAACTGAGCCCTTCTGTTTGTATCTTGCCGAGAAAGTTTAAGGGGAGAAGAGTGTCTCTTTCAAAGGGCGTTAGTTGTGTTGACCAGGAGTCGCGGATTTGCCAGGAAAGCCCAGACAGATTTCGGAAAATTTGGCTCATGTCGCGATTTTCAGAGAGAGTCCACTGAAAAAAGGGGGAGGAACGTTTCTCTGTGTGCCAAAGCAGAACTACTTAGCAGCTGTTACCAGAAAGCCGTTTCATTAACGGGTATGAAACTGGGTTTAAAAATTAACTTCTGTTTATTTCCTTAGAAGAATCACAGACGAGACACTAACTTAGTGTCTCGTCTGTGATTCTATGTTGATGATCACGGTCACTCTGTATCCCTCGGTTGATAAAAAAAAATGATAGCCTTTCTTTTATTTTTGATTTTCAAAATCTGGTCACCCTGGAGTTAGTGACTTTCAACCCTTCCAACAACACACGGTTCGCTCTCTCCACCTTACATACAAAGGAAAAACCCAAGAATGAGACAATACAAATTTGATAAAATGCCACACTAACCAACATTTTTTTTGATAGTGTGACTAAATCTAATGAATGAGTTGCCCAACTGTCACCAACTCCTGAATACTAAGAATAAGACGTTGATTCCTACTAAGACTCAACTATTTGTCATGTATGAGTTTGCTACAAATAATATGGCAACAGTGTATTCGGTCCAAAGTGTTAGCCAAACATAAAAAAATAACTAATGTCTGCATTGGAAAGAACTAGTACACACCCATCGACTGTACTCTTCTCCAGGACCTTCATTTGGTAAGATATGCAAACCCAATACCTGTATTTCAACGTAATGTGCTTCCAAGTCAAAATGGGACAATGAAGTACTCGGCTACTAATAAAAGGCTAACATCGAGTCAACCTACCACGCAGCATCAGAGGTAAAACAAAAGCCTCAATGTCTACTGTAAAGGGGAAAACCAGGACTGCCCTGTGAGAATCAATTCAGACATGGTCGAAGGACCTCACTGTAAGTGGCATCTTAATTCCAATGGGGCCAGCCATGGCATTTAGTTACCCCATATGATTTTTTTTAAATCCCCTGGAATACCATAAATCTTTTTAGTTCCAGAGATTTTCGTTTTCAGCAGCCAGAATATCTGAGGGAACACCGAAACAAAACAAGAAGTTACCAGAAAAAAATGGGACCTGGAATTACTGTGTCCCAAATAATGCCTCATTACTCAGGGGAACCAAACCACAGGGTTACACCTTTAACTCTGACTCCACCCCCGCCAGCCACTTACCCCAAGCTACCAATACCCAGAGCTTGATATTGAAATCTCGGAAGCATAGGAGGTCACTAACCCAGAGTACCTTGCTGCTACAGAGGTGTGCCGGTACTCTGCCATTTTACGCATTACAAAGCTGCAGAGAAGTGCAGGTACTCAATACCTTCTCAATAAAAGTTCGGTCAATGCCCTTGGTACAGGTACCTCGAGGTGGACTTAATGGCAAGTAATCTGGACTGCTCTTAATGAGGGACTTAGACAAGTGTGTCAGTAGCACATACACATCCCTCACAGCCAGTACTGTCAAAAGTGCAAAAACCTCTGTGCGAATAAGAACAATTTCCTAATAACAGATATTTATTTATTACTATTGTCAATACCTACAGAAAGCAATATGCATGTACAAATGACTGAATTGTTTTAGGTGCCTTATGAAATAAAATTAATAAAAAAACAGTGTTCTAAATAAATCCTGGGGAACCATTGTGCTGCTTCTCCGTGTCACATTAGCGATGAAGAGTTAATATACCCAAAAGAAGCAATTGTGTGTTGATAGGGAAAAGAAATGCCAAGTCAAGCGCCACAAATTGGATAAGGAGTTTGGTCATATATCTTGAAGGAGTCCAAAAGCACCCAACTAGTAGAATAGGGTTGCTTTATGGTCAACGTGCGGACCTGTATCAGGGTTGATCGCAGGCGCAGTACCAATTGATTAAGTTCAGCCACCATTATTGTGCAAATGAGGAAAAACATTTAAAAAAGGTCTATCTTCCACGTAAAATCTCCTGCATTTATTTACACTGACGAGGCAAAGACACTGGAATCGGCAGTGTTTCTATACAGTCGTGGAAGATAAAAGAAATGGCACGTGACTGTTTGCAGACTCCACTAAGAAGCCACGATGA
This sequence comes from Calotriton arnoldi, assembly GCA_963921515.1. Classification (NCBI taxonomy): domain Eukaryota; kingdom Metazoa; phylum Chordata; class Amphibia; order Caudata; family Salamandridae; genus Calotriton; species Calotriton arnoldi. Next base: position 52,509 of record CAWUFW010021029.1, read on the forward strand.
AGTCAAAGTTCAAAAGATGCTGGGGTTCCAATCGATATCATCTCATACTAGCTTTTCTTACTCTGTTAGGTCAATTCTTCTCATCTACGATGCTTAATCCATCTCCATTTTTAGGTTTCGCCTGCACAGCACTTGCACTGTGCTTGAGAAATCTATTGTTTTTATATAAACTTAAAAGGGACTTACATCCCGCCTCCTCTCAGCCCTGGCTTCTCATTGGTTCCAGTGCATGCCACTTACCTTTCTTCCATTTCTATTGGCTATTGCATATTTTCCTGCATTTACCAATGCTTGTTCCTCATCTGCTTCCCTTATCAGTTTCCTGCCGAAAAACTGTTAACATCCGCTTTGGTGGAACTATATTTTCATGTTTTGCCTTTTACTCTTGCAGCATATTTATAGGACAATTTATCACCCGAAGAGATCAAGTGATTTGCATATAATCTGTGTTGCATGGCGCAGCCAAGACTCAAACTGGGATCCCCAGCTCTCGAGTCAGGAGCTCTGGCCGCTGCACCACATCCTCTCCACGCCTGTGTTATTTGTCAGAAAGCTTTTTCCTTTTCCCGGACGATGATTTTTGAAAACAGCTCTTTATTCATTACTTTGGCAAAACGGATGCATTATTGCTTGTTAAATCTCCCAGGCTTTCCCATGCCTCTTCTATTCCCACCTTCCTGTCCAGGAGAGCAGAAGTCCAAGGCCACCACAGCGTCAACATTTTGGGGTAGCCCATTATGTTCACAAAGCTTCTCCCACGTTCCCTCTCCAATGATACATATTATCCAGCTCTTTCCTTCCAACTTGCCCCAATGTCCTCCCCCTGCACCGCTGCTTTGAAGCAGCCACAGAAAAGAGTAGAAGTGCCACACAAGCAGCCAACATAAAATTAGATACTTCAAATACAGACGCAAAGGACTATGAAATCACTACACAATGCTTGATGAATGCATGGCATGTGTACCGATACAAAATCGCATGCTAGTTTTGTGAATATCTGCTGGGATAGGGGGGGGGGGGGAAGAAAAAAAAAAAAAATCAACATGCAGATATCTGCTGGGTGTGAACTGGCAGCTGTACCAGGGTACAAGGTATCACTGCATAAAGTTCGCTGAAAGGCAGCACACAAGTGGAATCAAGTGCTGTCCTCCAATCCCAGTCTCCCAAGCTAGCCGCCTCCCCCACGTGACTGCCACTCAACAAGCGAAGAACGAGCACAGAGGTCCACAGGGCGACAGAGATCAGACGTGGGCAAAGGTGAACCATAAAAAGTCACTCATTTTTCCAGACCGGTATGTTACTATTGGATCAAAACAAAGAAATTACCAACCTCGGACACTTGGCCAGTCTACAAGCTATTTCAACATACCTACAGAAACTAAGGTCACACACTCTTTCCACATAAGCTCGGACAGTGAACACTATAGCTGGATCTGTTCGTGGTGCTGCTTTGAGGGCCTTGATGGTCTCCACATTCACTCCTATCGAACGCTGGTTATTCATGACACAATCCAAACGGTATAATTTATAGATCAGAGCCATAGCGGAAGAGAGGTAACCGGCCAGGTCAAGTGCATGACTTATGCTTCTCAGCACAGACTGAAGAGGTTTAAGGCTGTTGTAGATTCACCTGCTACGGGCAACCGCACCACAGTAATGGGGCATAGTGGTCTTGGTGACTTCTGTAGGTAAGTGTGGTATCTAGTATTCAGTGCCATGCATCTTTCCTACTTCCCTGCCTTGCTGCCCACCAGGCATCCCCAACATTCCATTACCTCACATGCACCATCATTCCGCAACACATCCACTCTGGCTGAGCAGCAAGGCAGGGAAGTAGGAAAGATGCATGGCACTGAATACTAGATACCACAGTAAGAGATCTTTGGGACAATTAGTCCGTCTCTGTACCGGGAAATGAACCATGCCTTCATGGTTTGGCATCTGGCTACTTACTCGACGAGCCCAGAGGAAGCGCACCTTCACATAAGCTGGGAGTGGGAAATCACATTGGGAGATTCACAGGCAAGGGAAGTTGGTTATCTCTTAGGGATGGTCATAAACTACTTTTCCATCAGAGGACATGGAGAGATTACGAAGTGAAGCTAACATACACTTTGTATTACCCAAAAGCCTCTTTTTTACATCTGTGGTGACTTTCGAGTACTTAACTGTGTATAAATAACTAATAAAAAAATAATGTAAATAATTTTCACAGGGAGCAACTGGGGGGGGGTTGGGAGAAACTGTCCTGATCAGGAACAGAACTGAAATTCTGCAGCCAAGAATTGGAGAGCCAGTCTGTTACAGAGGTATGGTCTGCCGCAAGAGCCAGGCTGTGTCTCTCAGAGTCATGGACGTAGCCCAGTCGCTATGGTCACCAGGAACGTCACAAGAGCCAGAATGCCTGTAACAGCCTCATGACTGTCACAAGAGCCAACTTAACTGTAACAGCGCCAGCCATGACTGGTCACAAGAACGAGCCTAGTCACGTAGGAGTCAGTGTGCCTGTATCTGCATCGTCTCTCACAATTAACCAGCTCGTAAACTCATTCATTCATGGCTCACAAAACAGGCCTGAAGGGTACACAGTCTGTCTGAGAAAACCTACCCCAGAGAGACAGCCTGCCTATTAGAGCCAATATTGTTCTACAATTTCTGTTATTTTGGAAATTATTATGAACCAAAAGAAGTGAACCCGATAATCTCCCTGAGGCTCCTTTCACTCAGTGTGAAACTTCGGCTGAACCGAAAGGGAAAGGCAGCTCGTCCGAATCCGGCTGACTTCCAGGATTGCAATACAGGGGTGGGATATAGAGCGGCAAAACCAAGATTCCAGGCTGTTCTAGAAACCTTGATACATACTGGCACTGCCAGTCTGGCAGGGGAGATGGTCGCCAATACTCCTAGCCCCCAGAACTTCTACACCGATTCTGCCACAAAAAAAATACTGAGGTTGAACCGTTTTAACAGGACAGGTGTACATTTTATTATAGTGAAGAGCGCCATCCAATTAAGTTCAGGAGAAAGCTCCTGACTTTAAATGGATGACGCTCTTCACTACAAAAAAAATATAAGAAACACACCACAAGCAACATGTGCAGCCCCTCAAAAACAAAGGAACCCGACCAAAAAATATTGTAAGTTAAAACAAAGCAACGTCTGCAAGAAACGCAACAGCACACAACTTACCCAGTAAATGCATCATACAACGAATACCCCCAACAAATGCAAACCCTAAACTTTCTCAACATTCAATGCTAATCATAACATCCAAAATATAAACTACCATGAAAATACATCACAGGAAGTATATTATTAGGTGCGGTTAGAAAAGACACAAGGGCGAAAAGGAGAAGCAACCTACGAAACATCATTACAACGGCATTTTAAAAAAGTACGAAGCAACCACTGCTACTAAAAATAACCCACTTAAAAAAAACACGTCATTTGCCAATATAACAATCAGCACTGCTCAAAAATGTAACCAGCACAGATAAAACAGTCCTGCATTATAATAATTTCACTCTCGAAATACAAGCTGCGAAAACTAAGCTAAACTAAACCAACAACCCGAAAAACATACCTCTCAAACCACGCACCGTAAAAAGCCGAGACTCGCAGAAAGATACCACCAACAACGTTCAAACCAGATGAACCACCTGGGTGGGCGAATGGGTAGAGGGCCTAAAAGGGGAAAGGTGAGGAACTAGAAGCAAAACTCCGCAAGGATGAGTAGGTAACACCAAGAAGGGACAAAGGGGGTAAGAAATCAACAAGGGGGCGGGGCACATACAGCGAGAGTTCTGGCTGTGGGGAGGAGGCATGAGCTCGGGGTGAAAAGAGAACAATGGGAGTATTCACTGATGTGTAACGTCACACTACCCACCCACTAGCCCCTCGAGGGCGCCCCGTGAGCACCAACTCGACCCACCCTTACCTGCTCCTTCTCCCTTCTCTTCCGCTCCGAGTTCTACGTGTCTATGCGCAGTTCCGATGGCGTCCTGTGACCTCACAGTAGCTTGCCCCACCTACAACGCCCTGCTTAGCGCGATGATTGGCTCAACGGCCTTACTTACCAGCCATAGTTCGAGTAGTTGCGCAGGTCGCCGATTCCGCAAGCCTCCATTGCCTTTGCTGACTGTCGATCACAGCCACGGAAACCCGCCGATTGGCCCTGTCAGGCTCGCACGTAACAAAGGCCACCCTACATCCCAACCCTCAGCTTGGCGACGTCACTGTAAGGACGCGGAAACAGCCTACCACCAGCTCACCAATGAGAGAACCAACAATCTTGAAGAAAGACTACAAAAATAAAAACAAGCGCTAATAGAAACAGAAAGAAAAATTCTCCCACATTCCTGTGCTAAAATGTTGGCATGTTTGTTACCCTTAGCCTTACTTGTTATCGACCCAGACACACATCATGAGGATTGCATAGCTGCCAAGTTTTAGGCTTGCTTACATGCCAATAAACCCGATTCCTGCGGGAGACTCCCGGTCTTTGGAGGGAAAAATCGCTTTCTTTTGGTTGTTTTCCGCCTGAAATTGCCTCCTTCAGTTGAAGTCAATGGGAAAAATACATTCTCCCGTTTATTTCTTTAAATCTCTTGCTTCCCTCTTCGAAAAAGTTGGCATATGTGAGTTTGGGTATGTGTTGTAATGATGTAATGACACTGTGATGTCATTTAGAATGATAAGGGCAGAAGTTCTAGGAAAGAAGGTTAAGGGTTTTCAAGAGATATTAGTTCAGTTTAGAGTAGAGGCTAGGAGCTGATGTAATAGATACTGAGCTCCAATAAAAGATATATATATAAATATCGTATTGAGGTTATTCTTTACAATGGCGACGAGGAGCGGAAGAAACACGTGTGAACACTTACCAGCAGTGGAGCTGTTGCTGAGAAGCCTTTGAAAAGCTGGTTGAGAGGAGATTCAGAGTAAAGTAGTGGAAGCTGTCAGCTGTCGCGAGTGGCTGGTTCTGTGGAGAGACACGGTGAAGCGGAGCTGATGTAATAGAGATACTGAGCTCCAATAAAAGATATATATATAAATATCGTATTGAGGTTATTCTTTACATGTGTGACATTTCCATGGTTGGAATGTGCTTGTGTGTGACATTTCATTGTCGTATGTATGACACTTTGAGTGATACTTTATCACAAGTCAAGCAAAGCAGGTGACCCGTTTAATAGGGTTAATTTAGGAATTACCCTGTGTTGTGCACTGTAAAGCTTCGAGAGAGCCATGAACTTTTGCAATACAACTGATGTACTTAGGTAGGTTTCTAATCTTCCTCCTGCACTTCACTTGCCCTCAAACCTTGGGGCAACATAAAAAAAAATACATGTCATTTGTTGACAGTGCTTTAGTTTGGTAAAGCTGTACGCCCTGAGCAATACTAATTGTAAATAAATACACACTGACTGTTAGCTGTAACCTATGTCCATCAGTTGTAACATATGATGAGAGCAAACAAGAAAACCTCCCTCTCTATGTACAATTGCGTAGTTCTGAATACAACATGCTTCAGTTAAGCATTAATGGTTCAGCTAAATGTGATCTTAGTATTACGGTGAGGGGTCTATTTTTGTCACTGTACAATGGTGGCATGTACTGGGTAAACATCTGTTTTATTTCAGTGCCACAGATTATTAATTAACTTGGGCAGGAAAGGAGAGGTTATGATCACAAGATGTATTTAGGTTTTACATTTTCTCCCTCAACATCTTTCGGAGTACGGAAGGCCTAAGGAAGACCAGGCTTAAACTATGGTCTGGACAGAGTGGCCCTGCTCCAAGATTGTCTACAAGCTCTGTGCAGTGCAGCAAGCTGATTATAAGCCTCTTTATAGTCATCTGTTTGCTGGAAGCAGGCTGAAACAGCCTTGCTCCCTAAGGACCTCAGCCTGTCCGGTGCATCCTCTGTCTTGGGATGGCCTCTGTGACACGCTTGCATTGCAAGAAAAAATGTAAATGGAGGGAAATGCTGCGTCTGGGGCAGAACCATTATAGGTGCAGCTTGTGCAGTGTCTCTGGAGCTTATGAGTGTGAGCAGATAATTTCACCCAATTATGGCTGGTTTGTAGTGCCAAATCAGAGGGGCTCATATAAGTTATCTCTTTGAAAGTACATGGCATCCTTGCAATGTCTCTAGCTGTGGTCCAATACTGTAAAACAAGTGGAGAAACGGTTTAGACTCATGCACATATAAAAAGAAAAATCTATTTTCATGAAGAGTTAAAAATGTAAAGTGTGCAGTGATCCCTCCAAAGTAACGCTTGCAGCAGCGCAACATTGTCTGAAGAGAACTGCTAATGCTCAGTCCTGAAACTTAATGTACCACAAGTATAGTGTTTCCAACTTTTGGCAGATTGATCTCTAAAAAACAAAGTAATATAGGTTTTAAAAAAAACAAATACAGTATAACGATAATGAAATGGGATTTTTTTTTTTGTTGCAGTTGATCCAGCGCAAACCCAAATAATTGATCAGGGATAATTATTCAACAACATTATACATTGGCCCATACTCATTCACCCAAAATCGCTGGTGTCAAGTTTGTTAACATTTCTTTGACCTATTCATGTTATATATATACAAAATTTAAACATCTTGTAATTTTGTTCGACTTTTCATCTACTTGGTCGATGGACCAATTAGTTGAAGAGTTGATGATAAATGTAATTTCTCTGCAATAAAGATTAACCTTTAGAAACCTGCTTAAATGACCACAAACTCTCGGTGTGAGTTAATAATTTTATCTAGCAATAATAAAACTTATAACGATCATATCCATAAACTCAAATACTGGAAACCTCACGGGAGAGAATAACAAACTAATCACAGTAACATCAGAAATGTCATTCAAATGTATTCATTGCACAGAGTGGATAGATGAAGAGACATTAGATACACAATAATCAATCTCTTAAAACCAAAAAAAACAATCTCGGAGGGGATAGGTGAAGAGACAAAAGGTACACATATCAAAGAAACAGCCGGGAAAAATATAATTTCTACAATGCTAAGTAAATTAAATACAAACCCGGAGGATCTGAAAGGAGAAAACCACCACCCAGGCCTAGGCGGTAGTGAGGGACCCCTGAAATAAGAGTCAGGGATCAAAGACTTAAGTACCAGGACAGGACAGGAACATCTAGGCCTCTCAGCTCACCGACGAAAACAGCGACGCTTCCCTCTCACAGCCTACGTGACCCTTGAAGCCCGCACACCACACCAACGGCTGCCAAAACCACACCCCTAAAGTACCTATTCTTATACCCTAAAAGAACATGTCCATCCCATAATAATTGCTAATTTCACATCTTCTAGCCAAGGGATTGGTGGGATTCTAGGGGTGGAGTGTCACCCCACTATGAAGTCATCTACTTTTGACTACACCATTGTTCTAAACAATTTTTATACAGTCATCAATACCTCTTCTCTCCCATGAGGACATGTATCAACATTTCTTTTACAAATTATTAAATTCAACATTCTTGATTTCCGTTCCCACGAAGACACTGGCTTTGGCTTCTTGACAGATGCTCGTCCTTCACCAGGTCACGCTTTCTCAGCTTTGCTCAGCAGTTCAGTCATGTAGTCACGTGGTTCCCAATCACTCTCTTGCTCGCTCGCCCTTACTATGGCTAACTTTATTAATATGGAGAACCCGTCCATTACTAAAGGAACAGAAAAACGAACATTATTAATTATGTGATAATGTAATTTTCACAGTTTATCCCCCCATCTTAACTCTACTTTATGTTAATGGTTAGTCTAGCATAGCTTAAGCAGAAAAGCGGCATTATTCATTAATATAAAACAACACACGCCATGCTTTTTATGGAAAACACCTGCGGCCTTGCCATGCAAACCTCTTGATTTCATTCAAAACACAGAATTATTACATTTCCGGTTATTTGCGCATTAGTTCTAGTTAGTTCATGCATTTTATAAAGCCATTTTCCCACGTGTAGTGTAAATGTGCACATTAGTCGTTTAACACTACTTACTGTTAGTCCATATTATAGGGTGGTTCGGTTGAGCAGGTTTCTTTTCGCAAAATCCTGCTCCATCAATCCCCCCTCTGATGCCTTTTAAGAGCCATCATAAATACTCACCATACCGAGTGCCACCTTCTATGTTATCTAGCATTTACTCTCTTTTTATTCTTTTATGGCACTCTTGTCTAACTCTTTCATCATGTCATAATATTCTCCTTTTACTTTTTCTAACTCTATTTCTTCTCTTTCTTCCTTTACTTTTATTCTTTTTGTTTTTCACATCTTTTTTTTCTCTTACATATTTGCAACATTTATATGTTGTTACTATTACTAGAACTACTATTGGCACAGAAAATATTGGGATTATTATTTTTCCTAATAAACTATTTCCTAAACTAGAAAACCATTTACTTACTGCAGAGAAACTCTTACCAAGTCTCTCCCAAACACTATCAACCTCCAGTTGGGTTAACTCATTATGTAATTTTGTTATATTTCTAATATATCCTTCTATCCCTTTACTTTTATCTGGGATATAGGTACAGCAGTGTTGAATTTTAACATGCCACAGACTCCACCCTCTTTTGCCAAAAGAATATCAAGGGCAAGTCGATTTTGTAAAACCATTGATCTGATTGCCACCATTTCGGTATCAATCATCAAGAAACCACCAGCAGTATCTGTTGATAATCGATCAACTACTGTGGACAATTTACGAATTTTGTGTGCATTAAAAACAACTCCAACTGAGGGTATCAGTGCACCAAAGATATCACCTACTGTTTCTGAAAAACTTGCTAGTTTACTTCGTATTAGTCCCTGTTTTATTTCATTGGCACTATTATACCCACGGTCTTTATGATAGACCTTTGGAAAGACGATCCCAAAATAACAACTTCCATACCAACGTGCTGATAACCTATAATAGGCTTTCTTGCCACACACGTAATAGATTCCCGGAAAAACTGGGTCAGTTCCACCCTTCAATCTCCATCCTCCAGTAATTTGGAAAGTATGCTCACATTCACTAGTGCCAATAAAATAATTGTTATAGTTAGTCCTTGATCTATATAAACAAAGTTTCCCTTTTCGTAACCAGTCCAGGGACATCGCAGCGTATGTCTCACCTTTCTCATAATTTCCCTCTCTAAAAGCCCAAGGTGGTGCCTGTGATTTCTGTTCACTAGCTTCCTTCTGGAAACTTGCTCTTCTATTCTCTACCATATCTAAAAATAATTTTTCTCCAGTATGTAAACTACGTGTTAAATTGTTTTCGTAGGCATTTTCTATATCCAAGGTTTTAGTGATATGGAAGAATTCTCCCATATAACGAGCATTTTTAGCACTTAATACTTTATTTAATTCCTTTATGATTGGTATTTCTGAAAATACTAAATCTATATTAGTATATTGATAATCCAGCTTACCAGTCATGTAAAATAGACTACTGAGTACACTACATGACACACCATAGGTTAGAGAAAGATGATGATAGGTTAGTCCTTCAGAGACAGACGTTGGTTATTTCATACAGACATAACAATCACTCACGTTCATAGTGTTAGTATACTCATATAACAACTTGGTAAAGACATTTAACGAAAAATCACTAATTGATTTATCATGATGGTAAGTACTTCCATCCATTTGTTCTATATTAGTATATATACGTGTTTTAGACACATCTTTCATTCCTTCAACTGTCATATCATTAGTATTATTTCCAATATTATTTACACTAAAAATAGGTAAGATAACAATTAACAGGATCCACATAAGTGTTAATAAGAAAACACTACATAAACAGGTTTAATACATCTACGTTTTAGTCTAGAATTTGGTTATTCAGTCACTTCTACTTCTGCCATTTTGATGTACTACAAAAAGAAAAATATAAAAATCTAACATTTTTCTAGTCTAAAATCCTAAATTTCTCAAAAATATGGTTCTGTGTAATCCTACACTTAATGACTTTATTCTTTACCCCTTTCATTTTATTTAGTCTTTTGGGTTTTCTCTTATGTTCTCAATTCTGTTCATCTGACAAATTTTTCTCCTTGGTCTCTTTATAGTTCTTATTAGGTGGTCTTAGTTTGTTCTCATATTCTTTTTCAGTGTCACTACTGTCATATTCTTCACTTAGACCTAAATTTTCAAATTCTTCTAATATCACATAGGTCCATTCAGGAGCTTTGTACTTTCTACATGGAATTCTTGTTCTTTTTGATTTTCTGGTTGTTTCTCTTTTTGTGTTCTCTAATTCTGTTTGGCTTGAAACTTCATTACTTTGCTCTGGTCTTTTTCCCAACCTTCTCTTGACTATTCTGTATTTTGGTCTTCTTGCTCCACTTGACCAAATGTCTCCCTTTCTATGTCTTTTCTTCTGAATTATCTTTTCACCTTCTGTGTTTGTTTCACTACTTGTTTTGTTTGAACTTCTTTCTGTCTGTTCCTTTCTGCTCCTTTGTATTTCTATTTCTGTAGGTTCAGCACTTGTTTCTGATTCATCAACGAGTTCACCTTCTTCTAGCTCATTGGTGTTTTCACTCTCCTTTGGTTCAATTTCTAGCTCAACAGCCGTTTCTCTTTCTCCTGGCTCATCGGCAGCCTCACCTTTTTCTGACTCAACAACAGTCTCGTTAATCTCAGTATCTGGTGCCCAATTTACTTGACTTGTGCTTGGCCGTTCATCGTCAAAATGTTCATTAGAATCTGTCACTCCAGACTCTTCAGCTTCACACACTTCAGCTGCTGGTTCTTGGTTTTGAATTTCCAGTTGCTGTACTTCAGGTCTTTCAATTGGACTTGGGACTAAGCGGGTATGGCTTGCATGTATCCAGTTTGGCAAACCAAAACACTTTACTGCTGTGGTCGTCGCCAATGTGATCTGGTAAGGGCCGCTTGTAAGAAAGTGGCTCTGTATATACTGCACCAAAGTAAGGTTCAGTGTGCACAGAGTCCACAGTCCCCAGAGGTTTGGCAGAGGCTAAAGTTAGATATAACCTTACTCTCTAAAGTGGTAGCTTGGTCGAGCAGTAAGGCAGTATGAGAGGACAGTGTAAAGCATTTGTTGTACACACTCAGTCAGCAAATGGTCTCACACACTCAAGAACTGAACTCTAGGCCAATTGTTTTGTATATAAAAATATATAGTTGTTTTATTTTTAGAACCAACAATAGGTATCAAAATACTTTCTCAGAATCAAATGCTGTAGTTGAATACTTTCAATAGGCAATAGACTTTTGAACACAGTAGTTACAGTTGTTGCATTAGGCAACACAATTTCAAACACAATGATACATTGAGCTCAATGGGAATTTCTAGTTAAATGCAATAGATTACTTTTTGGATTACTTTTTCTTACCACAGGACTGGATCCTAGATTCAGTCCTGGGACATCTCCTGTAAACAGTTGAGTAAAAACGTTTTGGTTACAGTTGTGATTTTTAAGGAATATTATTGTATTTTAAAAGTTGACACTTGAAACTTTTTCACATAGAATCACCAATGTTATCCTATGGGAGGAAATTCACTTAGCAGGTAAGTAGTGTTATCGTTACTTTTTCTTACTCAGTGTTGGATCCTGGATCCAGCACTGGTGCATCTCCTGTAAACAATTGAAAGAATGCGTTTATGTCACACAGGCGATTTTTAGCAAATATTTGTAAGTTTCAAAAATCGACACTTAGAAACTTTTTCAGCAAAAACCAGGCAATGTTATCCTATGGAAGGAAATTCAAGTTACCGGTAAGTACAGTTACAATTACTTTTCATGGTCAGTGCTGGGCACCAAGATCCAGCACTGGGATCTCTCCTGATAACAGGTGAGTATTTTCGTTTTCGTGATTCGGCTGATTTTAGATGACTCAAAAGGAGGGCCCTAGCCGCAGCTATTAGAACAAAGAAGGGTGCAGCTATCACTTTGGCCAGGAAAGAATATAGGGAGGCGCAGCGCAGAGCAAAACTCGACTGGGATGAAGCCAGATGGCAAGAGTTAAAAAGTGCGAGTTTTGCAAGAGACACTAATCTTTTCTGGACATTGGTCAGGAGGATAGACAGGGGAGAAGTAGACCAAATGCCCAATCATATCACCTCTGAAGCTTGGTGTGCTCATTTTGGCAACCTTTATTCTGGGCCTAACAGCCCAGGCATAGATGGCCACCCTTCAACCAATCCTAGGCCCACTAACATAACCACCGGTGGCGACTCTCTGTTTAATTCTAGGCCTACCGAGGGCGATCCTTTTACGCGAAAGGAAGTAAAAGAGGCCATAGGCAAGATGGCTTCTGCTAAGGCCCCGGGACCAGGCGGCCTTCCTAGCGATTTGTTTTTAGCTGATCAGGATAAATGGGCCGAGTATGTCCTGCTTTTAATTAACTCGATTACCAGAGGATGCCCAGTTCCAGAATCATGGAAGGGTGCAGAGGTAGTGCCCATTTATAAAAAGGGAGAAAGGGAAGACCCTTCGAACTACAGACCAATTAGTCTTATTGACTCAATGCAAAAGGTTGGGAGGGTAATTTTACAGCGAATCCAGGTATGGGCTGAGGAGGAGAACATCCTCTCTGAGTATCAGGCAAGCTTTCGGTCCAACACAAGTACGGTGGACCAGGTCTTTAGACTCCTCATGATCCACGGGAAAGTGGTAACAATCGGCAAGGGCAGTTTGTACCTTGCCTTTATTGATCTGAGGACTGCTTTTGACCTGGTCCCCCGCAATAGATTATGGGAGATACTGCGAGAGTTGGGCATCCCTCCTACACTTCTCAATCTCCTAGAGAGGCTTCATGAGGGTAACTACGCTCAGGTAAGATGGGGGTCCCAAGGACAGGTCACTAGGAAGATCCCAGTAAACAGAGGAGTTCGCCAGGGCTGCGTGATGGCACCCACCCTGTTTTCTTTATACGTAAACGGGGTAGTTAGCTTCTTACAAGAAGTACCGGCCGATGCTCCTGCCCTGGCAGGGAAAAAAGTGCCAACTCTCCTGTTTGCTGACGACACGTTGCTCATTTCTAAGACCCCAGCAGGCTTACAAACCCTCCTGAACAGGTTCCAAAACTTCTGCCACTCCCGGGGGTTAATCATAAACACCACGAAGACAAAACTAATGACCTTTAACCCACACAAATTGTTTAGGAACAACTTCACCTTAGATGGGATTAGACTAGAGAGGGTTTCTACTTTTGATTACCTGGGGATCCGTCTATCTGAAAAAGTACACTGGCGACCCCACCTTGATAAAATGCTCCTAAATCATAAAAGGGTTACGGGGGCACTGAGCCGAGAACATCGCTCATCTTATAGTAGACCTGTTGCTCCGGCCCTTACTGTATATGGAGCCAAGGCCGTTAGCTCAGCTCTTTATGGTGCTGAGCTATGGGGCTTCGAAAACCTCGACGAGATTAGTAGATCGGAAAACAAATTCTTCAGAGATTTGCTCATGCTCCCACGAGGAGTTCCTCTAACCCCTTTGTTCTGTGATCTGGGTAGGCGCCATTTTAGAGACCTGGCCAAACTTCGACCTCTGCTCTACTGGGCCCGTCTTAGGAGGACCCCAGAATTGGCGAACTATGCAGAGGCACTTACAGAATTAACGAGTATTGACAGCAAAAAAGAGATCAAATGGATCTCCAATGTGAAATCACTATTAACTGCACTTGATCTTAAGGACACTTGGGACACACAAACTCCACCAAGCAAAGAGGACCTCAAACGGTCCTACTGGGCCTGGTTTGATGCCAAGGAACTTAACAACCCTGACAAGGGAAGACTCACGGAGGAGTTCCTCCAACACAAATACCATAGAAGCCTAGAATCGTATATGGATATCATCCAGGTCCCGAAAGACAGGTCACTGTATATCCAATTTAGGTTTGGCACCCTCCCAGTTCGTGAATTCACTGCAAAATGGCTTCCACCTTACCGCACCACCGCTGAATGCCCCTTGTGCGGCATGGAAAAGGAGAGTGTTGCCCATTTCCTGTTCGCATGTCCCGCACACGCTAGCGCTAGATCCAGGTGGCTCGTGCCCATATGTAAACAACTAGGCACCCTAGATCACAGAGTTGCTTTACGCATACTGAATTCGGACACAAGCACCTTGTATGCCTGTGGAGTTGCCAAATTCTTGTGATGCGCATGGTTAAGCAGGTGCAGGGCTTTACAGAGGGCAGCTACCTCCGCCAAAGAGTAGTTGACGATTCCGACGGGTAGGGCCAAGGAGTCTTAGCATAGAACATTTGAGTTTGGTTCTGTTTAGTATTCGTATAATTGTATTTATTTTAAACTGTATTTTATGGAATTTAGAATCACGAGAAAATAGCTTTATATTTTAATGGTATTAGAATTTTATCTATGTTTTTTTATCGACTGTATGTATTTAAATTCTTCTTTCATCTTTTATCTCTATTTTGATACACCTGATGAATTGGTCGATGCTTTTATGATATTTATATCGAAATAAAGCTATTTTGATTGATTGAGATGAATATTTTAAAGTTTCAAAACTCCACACTTAGAAGAATTTTCCAGTGAAACCAGTCAATGTTACCCTATGGAAGAAAAGTGAGTTATCGGCTTTTGGGTAAGTACTCGACTGGCAGAGTTAAGGTTCTGGGCACAGACTCAGGGGTCTCCCAGGGTCAGGTAGGTACAGTTGTTACACCCTCAGCGGCACAGGGGCGGCCGGGTGCAGAGTGAGTAGGCCCAATGTTATCCTATGGAAGGCAGGGGGCCTTTGGTTGGTGGCTGCTGGCAAGCAGGCCACGCGGCTGTGGGAGCTGGGCTCCTGGTCACTTGCTCAGGGCAAATGGGGAAGTAGATTAGAGTAGAGGCTGCACTGCCAGGAGCACTCGGGCGGCTGGGTGCAGGGTGCTTTTGAGCCGTCGGGCGCTCAATGTTATTCAATAGAGGAGCTCAAGAACGAACAAAGGCTGCAAGCTCGGGGACGAAGATTCTTCAGGTGCGACCACCACTTCGAGAGGTAAGTTGGGAAGCTGTAGGAAGGGTAGGCACCCAGGAGTTGGGCACAGGAGGCCGTGGGGCGCCGGGTGCAGGGGTGTCTTTAGGCGTCGGAAATCTTACCCTCGGCTGGTCGCGGTTGGAGGGGTACCTGGTTCTGAGGCTGCAGGCGTCGTCAGGAGCGTCGAGGTGGGTCCTTGGGTGCTGGATTTGGGGTCACAGTCGCCGGGGGGACGTCCTCGAGGTCTTTGTTCACTCCAGCACAGGCCAGGCTTGGCGGGTGCAGAGTGTGCAGGGTTCGCGGTTCCTGGCTGATGCCAGGGGCTTGTTACTTGCTTTTGAGCAGTACCACTTCTCGTGGGAGTCCCAGTCTTCTTAGAGTCACAAGGCAGTCAGGTCCTCCGGGGTTTTTGAGGTTGCTGACCACTGGAGACGCCGGGGTTTAGCAGGAGCAGGTTCGAGGGTCGACAGGCTGGTAGGGCTGGGGTCAAATCAGTTGGTGTCTTCCTCTTGTTAGCAGCTGCACAGCAGGTCTTCTTGTTTCTTGTTCTTCTTGCTTGTTTCGGTTTCTGGATCTAAGGAAGGAAGGTTCAGGGTGCCCCTAAATACCAGATTTAGGGGCGTTACAGGTAGGTAAAGGGCAGGGACCAATGGGTCCCTTCCCTGGGGTGGGTACACCCCCTATCCTGCCACTCTCCAGTGGGAGGGGGCAGGAGCCTAGTCCTGATTGGGTAGGGCTCCCCATCTTCAAGATGGCGAGAGCCCGGAGATGTGCTTCACCTCGCCTCCCCCACCTGAGGGGTGGGGTTGGCAGAGGCTGGCACACCCCCTTTCCTCCCTTGGTTTTCCCGCCAGTCTTCCCGCCAGAGTGGGGGCTGGAACCAGTGGTGACCAGTTGCTGAGTACAGCAAGTGGTCTGGGGAAGCACACAAAGGCGGAATGCCTTTGAAGCTTCCCCCTGCCCATCCTGGGGGAGGAGGCCTAGCACCTCGCCCAGGACGTGCATTGTTGCAGGCCCGGGAGAGCGGATGGCTCTATACCCAGGGGTCCAGCAACATGTCTGCTGGGTGGCAGCCTAGGCAGCTCCTCAGACAAGACGTGGATTGTAGGCTAGGTTCAGGGGGCAACTCTAAGTTGCCCTCTGTCGTGCATTTACATTAAATCCCACACTGGCATCAGTGTGGGTTTAATGTGCTGAGAAGTTTGATACCAAACTTCTCAGTCTTCAGTGTAGCCATTATGGTGCTGTGGAGTTCGTAATGACAACCTCCCAGCACCATATACTCTTAATGGCATCACTGCACTTACAGTGCCCAGGAATGGCCCTGGGTACTGTAGGGGCACAGGGCTCATGCACCTGTGCCCACACCACTGGCATAGTGCACCCAGCTAGAGGGGTGACTGAGGTATGCCAGGGCAGTGTGTTTAGGGGCATGGCACACAGGGATGTGTGCCATGTCGACTCTCTGTTTAGTTCTGCACCAAGACACTCAGCCTGCAAAGGCAGGGTGTGTGTGTCAGGGTACAGGGCCTCTAAGGGTGGCACAATAAGTGCTGCAGCCCTTAGGGGCCTTCTCTGGTCACAGTGCCCTGGGTACCTAGGGTACCATTTACCAGGGGCTTACCTGTGGCCAGAGATGCCAATTGGGTTTAGGCTTTAGTACAGATTTTAGGGAAGGAACACAGGCCCTGGGTACCTGATTGGCAGGGACCCAGGGCACACCAAGGAAAAGTGCATCAGCTATCAGGCAAAAAGTGGGGGGGTTACTGCAACAGAAACCCACTTTCCTACACCGCTCCAACGGGGTTCTAGACTCCTTTTCCTTACGTGCTTCTTGAGTAGTACCCACTCACCAGGATTCAAATAATGTGCTTGGTTCCGCTGTGTCGTTGTGGCATCTGCTCCAACCTGGCAGGACACAGAACGCACCAGGTCAGCCAGTCCTTTGCAATAATCTAACACACGATCATCAGACATAGTCATCAGTTTGTTCGTAGGTATGTATGCTTGTCTCATGGCTCTTCCCATCAATACTTCATGGGGACTCAATCCAGTCTTTTTGTCAGGAATACTTCTAAGACTCATCAATACCAGGGGTAAAGCGTCAGGCCACTTCAGTGTTGTGGATGCACATACCTTCCCTAGTCTAGATTTTATTGTACCATTTATCTGTTCAACAATTCCAGAAGCCTCTGGTCGATAGGCACAATGCAGTTTTTGCTCAATTTGTAATGCTGCACATATCATTCGAATGATCTCATTATTGAAATGTATTCCCCTATCTGATTCCAAAGTGACTGGAAAACCAAATCTAGGGATTAGTTCTCTTAACAACAACTTAGCGACTGTAAGGCTGTCATTCCTTCTCGTTGGATAGGCTTCTACCCAGCGAGAAAACAAACAGACAAGGACGTACTTTAGCCCATTACATGGCGGCAGCTCGATAAAATCAATTTGAAAGTCTTGTAAAAGGACCTCCTGCTTTCCCAATTACACCCCAATTTACAACTGTTTTTCTTCCAGGATTTTGTTTTTGACATATGGCACACCTTTGACATAAACATTCTGCGATGACCCTGAACTTTGGATTATACCATGTCTGCTTGAACATTCTCACCATTGCATCCCTTCCGATGTGTGTTTGTCCATGATATATCCTGGCCATATGGGAAAGTAAAGAATTTGGTAATACTGGTCTTCCATCGTAATAGACCCAAACCTCATCTTCTACATTTTTCCTACAGCCTGTTCTATTCCATTCTTCCTTTTCCTCATCACTGACTTCATCCTGCATTTGCTTTATTTCATCCCAAGTTTCAAATGTTGTTGTGTACATAAGATGGCATTCAGTATTTCCTTTTTCAATTGACCTGTTTATGGCCACTGTATTTTGTGCACAGTAACGTGCTAATTGGCCCGCATATCTATTGCCCTTTGTCACATCATCATCTCCTGATTGATGTGCTGCACATTTTACAACGGCAATTCTTTTTGGTAACTGCAAAGCATCCAATAATTCCTTTACAGTTTTTCCATTCCGAATTGGGGAACCCGAGGAAGTCAAAAATCCTCTTTGCATCCATATTTGACCAAAGTCATGTTCGATACCAAATCAGTACTGACTGTCAGTGTAAATTGTTACTTTTAAACCTTTTGCCAATTTACATGCTCTAAACAGAGCAATCAACTCTGCAACTTGGGCGTATTTTACCCCATTCAGGCAAGATGCTTCTAATGCTCCTGATAAAGTGCAGACAGCATAACCAGCACACAATTCACCCCTTTGATTTCTCAAACATGATCCATCCACGAACAATTCGCAATCTGGCCTTTCTAATGGTTCATCCTCTATATCCGGACGGGTTTAATACAAAGTTCTGTCACTTCCAGACAATCATGTTCCGCTTCTTCTTTCACTTCCTCACATCTTGAATCTGGCAACAATGTGGCTGGGTTCACAGTAGTGCACCTCACCACTGTCACATTTTCAGCACCTAGGATCACTCTCTCATATTTAGTCAGCCGACTAGATGTCATATGTTGAGTCCGAGTGCAAGTTAAAAGGATCTCAACAGAGTGTGGTACAAATACCTTTACAGGGTAACCCATCACAATTGCTTCACTTTGCTCCAAACTTACACAAGTGGCAGCTACTCCTTTCAAGCAGCCTGGCAATGCTGCAGCCACTGAATCTAGGGTGGCAGAAAAATATGCCACCGGACGTCGAGCCATTCCGTGTTTCTGAGTTAAAACAGCAGGTGCACATCCATCTCTCTCACAACAATACAATGCAAATTCTTTAGAACAATCCGGCATTCCCATAGCAGGTGCTTGACAAAGACTTTCGCAATCTTGAGAAAGATTCCATACTCTCTTCATCCAACACAGTTGGATCTTTCACATCTTTTCGTGTCAACCTCTGTAGAGGTTTTGCAATCAATGAGAAACCACAAATCCACTGTCTGCAATAGCCAACCATTCCCAAAAACATTCGCACTTCTTTTTGATTTCTGGGTGGATTCATTTTCTTAATCACACTGATTCTTTCTGGCGTCACCCTTCTGACCCCTTTTCCAACTTTGTGACATAGATATTGAACTTCCTGTTTACAGTATTGCAATTTGGATGGTGATACTTTATGTCCTCCTTCTGCTAAATGGTTCAATAAAGCAATTGTGTCTGTCACACATGCTTCTCGTGTTTTTGATGCCAACAGTAGGTCATCAATATATTGAACCAAAACAGAGTTTCCAGACATGACCAAAGTCTCCAAACATCTTTTCAAAATCTGATTAAAAATTGAGGGACTTTCAGTATACCCTTGAGGAACTCGGCACCAGGCCAAAATACGGGTTTCAAACCGGAATGCAAATAAATATTGGCTTTCCGGGTGCAAAGGAATGGAGAAAAATGCCTGACACAGATCAATAACAGTGTACCATTCCGCATCACAGGGAATTTGATAAAGAATTACTGCTGGATTTGGCACTATTGGACAACATGGCACTACAATTTTATTCACATTTCTCAAATCTTGTACTATTCTATATTTCCCATTAGGCTTTTTGATTCCAATAATGGGCGAATTACAGGGACTGCTCATTATTTCCTTTAAAATTCCCTGTTCAATCATTTGGTCAATCGCAGGTGTGACTCCTGCTATTACTTCTGGACTCATTTTGTACTGTGGGGTATTTGGATATATAGCACCATTTTTTACTGTAATCTGGATTGGATCCACATTTGTCATTAATCCAATCTCTTTTCCTGTAAAATCCCACACTTCTGATCTCACTGTATCTTTTAACTCTTCAGGCAAATCTTCTTCAGTGAGGAGTGAATATAATTCACTCACTTCTGATTCCCTTTGGGCCATCAATACTTTGTACTCAACATCCTCATCAGGTGTCATAAAAGCAACACCATCTGGTGTACAGTAAATGGTGCAACTCATTTTGCACAGTAAATCTCTGCCCAAGAGATTTACGGGACTGGAATCACATACCACAAATCGATGCATGTCTTTGAAGTTTCCAATATGAACTTCTACCGGGGCAGTGACAGGAGTTTTAATCTGTTTATTAGCAACGCCTACAACTTGGATAGTTTCTCCCGAGAGGGGTAGGTTTGGAATTTCTGCTGCTCTCACAGTAGAACGGGTAGCACCAGTGTCCAACAAGAAGGTGATATCTTTACCTTCTACCTTTCCATCAACAAATGGACCTGACTGATCTACCTCTAAAGATGCGCCAAGTACGCACTCTTCCTCCCACCTCAGGCACCGTCATTGAGACGAATCCGAATCACTCTCACTACACCGTACCAAATATTGTGAAATCAGTGGATTCTTACCAAACTGCTCTCCTCCGTGGAATCCAGTACTTGCACTGTACATCTGCATATGAGCATTCACATTATGGGACATAGGAGGTTGTGGCACCTGTAACTGTGGAGTAACTACCTGCTGCTGCTGATTCCCAATAACCTCATTCTGCATCTGTGGATTAAAATTTTGATTTACTTCATTGCCCTTTTGTCCATTTCTACACTCATTCTTCCAGTGTCCAATTTTTCCGCACGCATGACAAGGAAATTACTTTTTAGCTTCTTCTTTACTCATTTAAAATTTTCCTTTACCTCCACTGTTTACCTGACCAGTCTGATTTTGACTTTGTTGTCCATTACTATTTTCCTGTTGCTGTTCTGCCATCTTCACTTGAGCCCACATCATTTTTTCTTTCAATTTTTTAAGTCTTAAATCAATGTCATCACTACAATACTTTGCATACCTCAAAATTTTGTCTATTGACTTACTTTGCCAGCAGAGCATATGCTGCTGTATCATTGCACTAATCTCTGGTTTCAGTCCATATACAAATCGACACACAAAATGTCCCATATCTTTGTCACCAATATTCTCAAACCCACTGTACTGTTTAAACACCTGTAACAATCTCTCATAATATGCATGCACTGACTCTTTGGGCTCTTGGGTTGTCCTGTCAATCTTAACCCAATCTGTTTCTTTAGGAGAAATCTTCCCTTTCAAGAAGGTAATGACCTGATGGTACTTTTTCATCACCTCTTCAGATGGTGCACCTGTTCTTGTATCTCTGGGATATTCATCCTTAGGCCAATCAACAGTGATCTTACATTCTGTCCACAAGTCAGCTGGAACCACTATTTCAAAAAGACCATCTAAGTCTTTTAACAACACCTTTGAGACTTTTACAAATCTGTCCACTTGTTTGTACCATTCAACTGGCTTCTCTCGCAATCTGGGAAAATCATTAGTGAATGATAATATGTCTTGTCTAGTCCAAGGTACATGAACATACCCACCACCTGGAACTTCTCTCATCGGACATACCCTTTCAACCTGCTCGTTTTCTTTCATTGGAAACATGGAAGTTCCCCTACCCGCAGATTCTTCCTTCCTTTTCATCCACTTACTCCTCCATCGTTCTAAAGTTCCCCATTTCTTCAGTAAATTCATTAACTCTTTTATCTGCAATCTTTTTCCTGATACATTCAAACTCTCTAAATCTTGTCAGTGAAAGCCATTCTATATGTCCTTTGTAACATCTTCGATTTTTCTATATCTACACCAAACTCATTAGCGACCTCTGATAATTTCTCATGAAAATTCTTCGCTCTCCAAGTGATACTTTTACACAAAAACAACAACTCTTCTTCACTATAAGTCCCTAATCTATCTGGACTTACTGTTCCAATAATAATTTCTTCTAAATCTACTTTCAATTGACTTACATTTATACTCTGTGGTTGGGATTTTGTTTTAGTCATTTCATTTATCCAATGAGTTAATTCTTCTGGAGAGGGACTTGCTAAACTCCCTTTTACTGGAGTAATGTTTGGCCCTAATTTCCTTGGGTCTAGTTGAATACTTCTCTTTGGGGTTTCCGTTAATAGTTCATCAATCGGTAAATCTAACAGTGTCGTATTTTGGTCATTTTGTCTATTTTCATTCGTTGCTGACACTATTTCACTCCTTACACTACTTCTTGGAACTGACAACGTGTGTACGTTAGGCAAAGTCGATTTTTCATCAAACAATGGAACCACGGGACCAATTGTCACCGGTACTGTCAAAGCTTCTCCATTCAAATTCAACTGATTTAATTTCTGTACTTGTTCCATTCTAGCCTTGTTTAACAAACTCACTTTATTCTCTCGCACCTTTCTAGCCATTTTGGTAACTTGGGGAGTCAATGGGGTTACCATTTGTGGGGCACTTGGAGTCATTACCCCTGAATTTTCTTCATATGGCGGAGGCCTTTTATTCATAATGTCTTCTAATAATTCATCATCAGATTCATCTAAGCCTTCTCCGAACGTTTCTATATTTTTCTTTTTCTCTTTACACTTGGTACCTGTCTGACTCTCTACTGTCAAAACTGGATATAGACCCTCGGTCACTACCGCTCTTCTCCATCTTTTCATCTGATCTTCTCGCCTCTCGAATGGATATCTAGGCATGAAACCTCTGAATCTCCTACCACTTCGATCTTTTTTTCGCTCATAAGCTTCTACTTCCCATTCCTCCAACGCTTCATACTGAGTAAGTCTTGGATTTGGCTCTAGCATGTTCATCCTAGCTCTCAAATTCTGCAAAATTCTCACATTAAATGTTCTAAATTCAGGAAAAGCTAACATTCCATCATCCTTTGTATAGTTCATCCAATTTTCTAACCAAACACACGTATGATAACCTCGCTCCATCATCATGTAAGAGGCAGGCGTTTTTGGGGGTCGAATAGGGATTCCTTCTCTCGTCACAATTTGTTTGTCTTTTTTAAAGAAATTCTTTATAGTTTTTAACAAACCCATTCTCAAAATTCTTCTTTATTAAAGTCTGTTCTCAATAATATCTCAACAAAAAATTTCTCCGTATTTCTCTCTTCCCAGTTCGTTAGTCTGTCCTATACCAGCGCGACTCACACCAACCAACCAATTAGAGCTCCCTACATAACTTCAATCTCAACCTATGTCTGCGCGACTCACTTTGATTTACCAATCAGAGCTCTGTTCTCTCCCACTGTTTGTCCAATGCTAGCACGGTCTTTTGTGACGTCAGTTTTTGCTCCTTCGACTGACCCTCCCTTTACAATCTACACTCAATACACGCCCGCTGCTTCGACCAATACCAGCGCGGCACTCTGTGACGTCAGTATCACTCCTTCTACTGACCACCCCTTTACAAAATTTTACGGCAATATTTTCTTAATCAAAATTCTGTTAGTAACAACATAAAAAGATAATGCTACCTTGTCTGTTCCACTAAATAAAGAGATAGTCTCTAACAAGCTTTGGGGAGACCTATTACTCCTCTGGAGATAAAACCGAGGTATCACAAGAGGACCTTTTGACATAGAAAAAGGGTGTCCTGTTACTTTTCTCAGAGATCCTGCCAGAGTTTCAAAAGGGACCCTTCGCTATTTCAGACACTCTCCTTACATACGACATTTTACCTAATTATAACACTGACAGCCCTACCTAGCTTTTCAGTATTATTTCCAACAGACAAAGTACTTCTGCAGTGTGATTTCTTTACCACACTCTTCTTTTGCCTACTTCAGGCAAATTCCTTCCCGGGATTCCTCAGGCAACTCCGTACCTGTACTTCTAGACAACATAAAACATGACGCTAACTCTATTTGTTAAACATATCACCCTGCTACCAAGAAACTGATCCAGCGGGAACCCAAATAATTGATCAGGGATAATTATTCAACAATATTATACATTGGCCCATACTCATTCACCCAAAATCCCTGATGCGCTGGTGTCAAGTTTGTTAACTTTTCTTCGACCTATTCATGTTATATATATACAAAATTTAAACATCTTGTAATTTTGTTCGACTTTTCATTTACTTGGTCGATGGACCAATTAGTTGGAGAGTTGATGATAAATGTAATTTCTCTGCAATAAAGATTAACCTTTAGAAACCTGGTTAAATGACCACAAACTCTCGGTGTGAGTTAATAATTTTATCTAGCAATAATAAAACTTATAACGATCATATCCATAAACTCAAATACTGGAAACCTCACGGGAGAGAATAACAAACTAATCACAGTAACATCAGAAATGTCATTCAAATGTATTCATTGCACAGAGTGGATAGATGAAGAGACATTAGATACACAATAATCAATCTCTTAAAACAAAAAAAAACAATCTCAGAGGGGATAGGTGAAGAGACAAAAGGTACACATATCAAAGAAACAGCCGGGAAAAATATAATTTCTACAATGCTAAGTAAATTAAATACAAACCCGCAGGATCTGAAAGGGGAAAACCACCACCCAGGCCTAGGCGGTAGTGAGGGACCCCTGAAATAAGAGTCAGAAATCAAAGACTTAAGTACCAGGATAGGGACAGGACAGGAACATTTAGGCCTCTCAGCTCACCGACGAAGACAGCGACGCTTCCCTCTCTCAGCCTACGTGACCCTTGAAGTCCGCACACCACACCAACGGCTGCCAAAACCACACCCCCAAAGTACCTATTCTTATACCCTAAAAGAACATGTCCGTCCCATAATAATTGCTAATTTCACATCTTCTAGCTAAAGGACTGGTGGGATTCTAGGGGTGGAGTGTCACCCCACTATGAAATCATCTACTTTTGACTACACCATTGTTCTAAACAATTTTTTATACAGTCATCAATACCTCTTCTCTCCCATGAGGACATGTATCAACATTTCTTTTACAAATTATTAAATTCAACATTCTTGATTTCCGTTCCCACGAAGACACTGGCTTTGGCTTCTTGACAGATGCTCGTCCTTCACCAGGTCATGCTTTCTCAGCTTTGCTCAGCAGTTCAGTCATGTAGTCACGTGGTTCCCAATCACTCTCTTGCTCGCTCGCCCTTACTATGGCTAACTTTATTAATATGGAGAACCCGTCCATTACTAAAAGAACAGAAAAACGAACATTATTAATTATGTGATAATGTAATTTTCACTGTTTACCCCCCCATCTTAACTCTACTTTATGTTAACGGTTAGTCTAGCATAGCTTAAGCAGAAAAGGGGCATTATTCATTAATATAAAACACACGCCATGCTTTTTACGGAAAACACCTGCGGCCTTGCCATGCAAACCTCTTGATTTCATTCAAAACACAGAATTATTACATTTCCGGTTATTTACGCATTAGTTCTAGTTAGTTCATGCATTTTATAAAGCCATTTTCCCCCGTGTGGTGTAAATGTGCACATTCGTCGTTTAACACTACTTACTGTTAGTCCATATTAAAGGGTGGTTCGGTTGAGCAGGTTTCTTTTCGCGAAATCCTGCTCCATCACAGTTTTACATAGGAAAAACTCGACCCAAAGGTATTAGAGCACTTTACATTAGCACTAGTTTACATTACACAAGGTCACATTCATATTTTAGGCATGGGGAGATTAAGTGATTTGCCCACAATCACAAGATGTTGAGTCTACACCGAGACTCAAACGTGGTTCCCCAGCTCCAAAGTCGGCAGCTCTGGCTCTAAAGTTCAGTTGTCAAAACTTATTGCACAAGCGTTTGGCCGCCTCTTATGAGATGTTAATTATAATTATCATGCCAAAGATTATGTCTGCACTAGAAACTGGATTCTCCTTCATTTCATTCCCCCATTTAACCCCTTCATCAGTCTGGTTAAAGCAGCCTGAACAATTATTTAATTTTCATTTTTTATTGTGTTGTAATGCTGCTAACCATAAGCCTTACCTTTCCTATCCTGACTCTGCTTGCTTTACAGCGAGCTGCTAGAATGCGTCTCTCAGCTGTCAGTGCCAGTGAAACCACCTGCATGAGACGAGCCTCAGCCTGTGAGTCCAGGAGCATGGTGCAGGTCAAAAAGTTCAAGAGGGCCCTCTTGATTCAATAACAGTAAAATGTAGACAGGCGGCAGCATATAGGAATATAGAGCTGAGCGCGCTTTTTGTAGCCTTTGAAAACATTTCTCGACAAAGGCTTTTTCAAATCCAGGAGCTGAATGCAGTGACTGTCAACAACAGTTAAGCAGTCTACTGACTGACTGGCAAATAGCATGGACTGGTACGTCGCCAATGACTGGGTATGAGCTCAGAAGAGCTCCAAATATGTGTGACATAATTCTCAAGTGTGGGAATGCAGAGACTAAACTAAAAATATGTCAGTTTAACCTGTGATGCATGGCACTTGGCAGGGCTGGGATTGTCACCTAATCACAGGACATGAAATAAAACAGGAAATGCTTACTCACCTCACCCACCCTCCGTTGGGTGCTATCAAAAAGCATTGTTCCTTCAGCACTTCCTGTAAGCCAAAGATCTTGTCAAAGGCCTGAACATCAGGGAGGGTGGGTGGGATATAATGGGTGGGCCGAGGATGAGTGGTACTAAGAGTAATGAAGATTACCAGAAAGTAATTGGGGCATTATCTCTACATTCCTGGTTCTCAACTCATGAGTGTTGGAAAGTCATCCTGTGCCCTGGGCACCCCCCAACATTTTGCTGACTGGTACTGGTGGTAACTGACTCTGACTGACCCTGGGCTCTACCTAACCAGGCCCCGGGTCAGTGCTTTGCTGAAAGAGACACATTTAGAATACAGTGAAAACACCTAGATACACTAGGGTACACTAAGGGTTGGGGTACCCCTGTGATTGGCATGACCTACCCCATAGGGCCCTAGTACATAATAGGGCAGGGGGATTGAAACTGCCACTCAGTTCCTAGTATATAATAGGGCATGGTATTTTAGAGGCTTGCAGCCCTTTTCTGCACTTGCATGTGTGCACTGCTGGGCCTGAGGTCAGTTCAAAAGTAGCCCTGTGTTGAAGGACTGCTTTTAAAAAGTAAATTGTGCCCAAACTCGACTTTTGTGTTTGGAGCACTTAAATTGGTTAACCTACAATGTTTGGGCATATTAGGTACCCCCAGGGTCTCCCCTAGGTGTCCCAAGGGTGGGAGGGGGGGGCAGATATCTATAGGGTGGACCCTTATAAAATGAGTTTTATATGCCCTGGGTAAAGTGAAATTGCACATTCCACTCCCCACATTGTGATACAGTGCTGCCCAAAATCGACTTTGGTGGTAGGAGCACTTTGGAGGGAGGATCTGCAATATTTCTGCATATTCAGAACCCCTAAAGTCTCCCCTAGGTATACCAGGGGTGAGGGTCCTGTAGATATAGGCAGAGTACTTATAAAATATGTTTTTATAAGCCCTGGTGCTGGGAAAATGGCCCAAGACATTTTTCCCATTGCAAACCCCCTGCCACATAGGTTAACATGAGAGAAAGTTATCAACTAATAACTCTTGATAGGAGAAGGCTAAAAGTCCCATTCACAGACTTCCCAGAATGGTATTAATAAACTCAACAATATGATATTGTTGAATTTCTCCTAAAATGTACATACAAGAAGTTATACGTCTTTCTTGTTTGTAAGTCCTAATTCAGCCTTCCAGTGGTCTGTCCTGATTTGTCAGAGTTAAGGGGATTAGCCAGGCTACTTTGAAGAGGTGATAAAGAGCCCCTGGGTTGAATAGCTCTGCTGGGAGGGCAGGGTCCTGTTGCACAAGAATGCCAGAGCAGGGGGAGGAGTCGTAAACAATGGACTTCAAAGGAAAGGGAGGACCTCAGTGTCATTTACAACCTTACCCTCTTGACCCCCAGCCAGATGCTAGGATTAAGGGAGGAATGAGCAGATGCAAGGGGGAGAGACAATGGAGATTAGCCATCCAAGGGGTGTGTTTAGCCAGCTCTTCTCTCCCTGCTGGAAAATCAGCCATTATGAATTTGGAAGAATTGGTGCACTCTGGGACAAAATAGTGCCACACTCTGCAGGAAGTGGTCAGACCTTTGGGTGGAACCCTGCAGCCCATTGGACAAGAGTGACCTCCTGTTTGACCCAGAGAAGTTGGAATAAGTATCTGAGAAGGGCAGAGCTCCTCAGATCTGCTGCTTGAAACCTAAGAAAGTAAGACAGCCATTCTGGAAGTTTGATGTTCATTTCTAAAGGCCTGCACTCTGAAGGTTGCACCTTCTGCACCATCTGCAACTACAGCCTGTGGATTACTTTGCTGTAAAAGGACTAAAGAGTCGACTCCTTGCAAGCTACCGGTTAACAGAGCTCACCTGGAACATCACCACCAAGAATCCTCAACCTGGAGAACTGCCAGTGGATTTGTAAGGGTTTTGTCCAAGTAGATTGTGGGAACTGAAGTCCTAAACTTTCAAGGACAATCTTGGAGCTTCTAGACCCTTGGAGTGAGTTTGAGACACTTTGGGACCCTTTGGGGAACTTCATGAAGAAGTTCCAGAAGTTTGGGGAACTTTGAAGCAACTTTGAAAAAAAGCTCCATATGGGGACCGATTCAACCAGGCCAGCCAAGCCGCCTGCCTTCAACCGCGAGCCGGCCTGCCGTCCAGGTTTGTCCCGCTGAAAAGCTCCGTAGGTCCTACTTCCAGAGTTTGACCGGGAGTAGAAAAAATCCGAGGCCGGCAAACCCTCACCGAATCCAGGCTGGTGAAGAGCATCGAGGGACCCCGCAAGAAAAAGCTCCGTAAAAGTTTCTAAGTCCAAACGAAGAAAAGGTGACCGGGAGTAGCCGCGAAAGCCAAGCCGCTTGCCTTCAACCGCGTGTCGGCCTGGATTCTTGGTTTGTCCCGCTGGAACGCTCCGGAGGTCAGACTTCCATAAGTTTGACTGGTAGCTCATCGCAAGGCAATCCAGCAAACCCTCACTGAATCCGGACTGGCTGAGAGCTTCGAGCGACCCCGGGAAGAAAAGCTCCAGTAAAGTTTCTAAGTCCACGGTCGGCCTGAAGCTTTGACTTTGACCCGGTCTATCGCTACCAGATGTCCCGATAAGGCGCTATAAGTTTCTATGTGCTAGAAATTGCTAGAATTCTGAAAATCCATAGCTCCGGTTCCCTACATTGGATTTTTGTCATTTTGGTGTCATTTTAAAGATAAAAATATTTCCTATTTTTATAAATTGGTGTTGGATTTTTAGTTTGTATTGTGTCTTAATTTGTTACTGAAATGGTGTTTTTAAATGCTTTACATACCTGTCTTTGAAGTTAAGCCTGCCTGCTCGCAGCCAAGTTACCAAGGGTTGAGCATAGGAATAATTTTCTAAGACCTATTCTGAGCCCTATACAGTGCTAGTGGCCTTATTGCCACGGGCAGATATACATCTGCCCCTACTAATAATCCACTTTCCAACATTTGGTGCTCAGCGGTGTGGATGAGGACGTGTGTTTAAAAAGTACACCTTTCAGTAAAGTGAATTAAGATTGTAAAAATCAGCTAAATTGCCTTAGAACAAAACTTTTGAGTATAATTTTTTGAATTTTGACTAAATTGTTTTTAATCCATTGTTCAGATTTTTCCAAATTGTTCTAAGTCTGTTGTGCCCAGTTATTGTGACCCAAAACTAGGGAACCATGGAGCTGGACCTGGCTAAACTGTCCCAGTTCAGGGTGGATGATCTTAGGGTACAGGGTAGGCTTAGGGGGCTGCCTTCTATATGACATTTACAAAATAGGAAAATAAAAATTTCGGGCCTGTGAACATCGGCCCATAACTTTACAAGCAGGTGTGCCATGTACAATGCAGTAGTCCATTTATCATACCCATCAAGCCAATTCACATAAGACATAGTTCCTTGTATCCTCACTTTTCCCCGTGATTTGTCCTCAAGAGGTTTCCACATCAGTAGTGCGTGGTGGAGGGGGTTCCAAAATGAGACCCCGAAAGTCCGCCCAACGTTTCCAGATTTTGGGGTGTTTCTGCCGGCAACCCCTTGCCTTAAATATAGGTTGCTCCTGATCCATGCACCAATCCAGACCCGCCTTCCATGCTCCCATTTTGGGCGGGGACGAGTCTTTCCATGCCCTCGCTATATCTCTTTTAGCCAGGGTGAGGCCCAAGAATAACAGATGTCTTTTATAAAGGTTTCCCCCAATCTCTTCAGTGACGTGTAATAGAGCAAGTTTAGGAGACAGGGGTAATTCCCATCCCAGTACTTCTGATAAGCAGGTCACGACCCCAGTCCAAAATCTGCTAAGCGCAGTGCATTCCCAAATGGTGTGTATGAACGTGCCTTCCGTGGTGCCACAGCGGAGTCACGTAGGGGAAGCTACCAGGCCTGGCCTCCACAACCTATATCTAGTAAAATAAGCGCGGTGTATGTATTTAAACTGAATAAGTCTTAGGCGTGACGCTATTGCGGATCCCCTCGGGATTCTAATGCCTACGTCCAGTTGTCATTATCAAGGAGACTAAGGTCTGTCTGCCATCTCTCCCGGAGTGAGTCCAGGGTCGTAGAGAGATTCGTCACCAGGGTTTGCTATATTTTTGCCGCCTTGTGGTCTCCCAAGTCGCCCATGAACACCTTAGCCTCCATCGGGTTGATCTCCAGGATAGATTCCAGGTCTGTGATGTACGGAGTTAGAGCATGGCGGAATTGCAGGTATTTGTAGAATTGAGTATTCGGCATCACAAATTCCTTCTGAAGCTCCTGAAAGGACTTCAAGACGGTGCCTCGCATCACATCTCCCAATATAGAGATACCTATGGCATCCCATTCCCGAAACCCCGACAGAGCGGACACCTGTGGCAGAAGACCGCTTTGCCAGAGAGGTGTCTCCCGCGTTGAAAGAAGATATTTTGACTCATTGTGCAGAAGAGAAGTTACGCCAGTATCTAGTGGACTCTAAGCTGGCAGACCCCAGAGAGCTGGGAGAAGCAGCTGAAGAGTGGGTGAGAACCCGGGTTTCCATTCAGCACCAGGGGGTGACCAGAAAAAAAGGAGGATAGGTCCCTCCCCAGGGGAAAGCCCATGGAAAAGAAGGTCAAAACCAGAAGGAGTCCTCCAAAGACCCGCAAAAACCTGCACAAGGAGGGGGGGCCCGAGCCAACCCAAATTTAAAGGGAGGGGGTATCAGGGAAAGAATGGTAGGTTCTTTGATCCCTCAAAAGTGGGTAAGTGCTTTGACTGTAACCAGCCAGGGCACAAGCAGGGAGATACTGTCTGCGCCAAGAAGCTCCCCCCTAAGGGGCCATCCACAGGGATTGCCAGTGTAAGTGTAGGGGTGGAGAGTGGTGCCACAGAGAAGGGTAGTCAGGTGGTGGAAGAAACCTTAGTGCCCTTGGGTGGGGTGACTATTGCAACCCTTGCTGCCTTACCTCCAAACATGGATAAGTACAGGCAGAGGCCTAAAGTGAATGGGACTGAGGTTGAGGCTATCAGAGACACAGGGGCTAGTCCTGGATGAGCTGGTGCCTCCAGGGAGGTTGCTACCTGGTGAGTTTCACCAGGTGACTTATGCAGACAGCACTACCAAACTCCATCCTATGGCTGTTGTGGATTTGGAATGGAGAGGTGTGACAGGCCCTATGAAGGTAGCTGTGCCAAAGGTGCTCCCAGTCCAGTTTTTACTGGTCAATGATCTTGAAGCCTCTGAGTGGTCAGAGGTGGAGAGAGGACTCCATATGAAAATTTTGGAGCTCCCTTAGTGGGTATGTGCTGTGAATAGGTCACAGACTAGCCAGAAGGGAGGGGCTGGACACTTGGACCCTGGAACAAAGGGCCAAGCATCCAAGGACAAGGGTACTGGGCCTGGTGAGCCAGCCCAGGGAACTCCAGAGGTGCAGGAAGAATCTAACCTGATGGGGAGGATCTTGCCTCTGAGGGAGGGACCCCATCCCTGCCAGAGCTGTCAGATTTGGCAGAACTGACAGGAGCAGGTGGACCCTCCAGAGAGGAGTTCAGTAAGGGACAGAGAGACTGTCTAACCCTTGAGAGCTTGAGGCGGATTGCCTCTAAGCAAGAGGAGGGGATGACAGTGGGTTTCACAGAATCTACTGGGAAGATGGACTGCTTTATACTGAAGCCAGAAACCTCAAGGAGGGGGCCACCAGGAGGTTGGTTGTGCCCCAGAAGTACAGAGAGTTCATCCTGACTTTGGGTCATGATATCCCCTTGGCAGGACGTTTGGGACAGACAAAGACATGGAACGGTTGGTGAACCATTTCTACTGGCCCCATATGTCTGAAAAGGTAAATGAGTTTTGCAGCTCCTGTGTCACCTGTCCGGCCAGTGGCAAGGCAGGGGGCAGGACAAAGGCTCCCCTAATACCACTGCCAGTGGTTGGGGTTCCTTTTGAACGGGTGGGAAGGGACATTGTTGGTTCCCTGGAACCACCTACTGCATCAGGGAATAGGTATATCTTAGTGGTAGTGGACCATGCCACTAGGTACCCTGAAGCAATCCCTCTTAGAACCATTGATGCTCCTGCAGTGGCTAGAGCACTGCTTGGTGTGTTCACCAGAGTGGGTTTTCCGAAAGAGGTGGTGTCAGATAGGGGCACGAACTTCCTGTCCAGTTATCTGACTGTTATGTGGGATGAGTGTGGTGTCAACTACAAGTTCACCACCCCCTATCACCCACAAGCAAATGGTCTTGTTGAGAGATTCAACAAAGGGCATGATAAATGGGTTGTCAGAGAAACTCAGGAGGAGATGGGATGTTCTCCTCCCATGCCTACTGTTTGCCTACAGGGAGGTGCCACAGAAAGGGGTTGGTTTCAGTCCCTTTGAGTTGTTATTTGGACACCCTGTGAGGGGGCCTTTGAACCTGCTAAGAGAGTCTTTAGAGAAGCCTCTTAAGGAAGCAAAGGAAAATGTGCTTGACTATGTGCTATACAATAAAGGGGGGTCCCAGTGGAAAAGCAAAAATTAAATAGGCATCAACATCACCTGATTGTAAAATAGACAATATTTAATCGCATTGAACATATAATGCATCATGTTCAAACATAGCATTTTTCAACACATGAGTTTACGTATAGGTGCCCCTGAAGGGGAAGGAAGGAGTAGGTGCATCAAAGTGCAATTTTGAGGGTGAGTGATGGAGGGAGGGCAGTGAACAAGGTATACATCAAAACGCATAAAATGGCCTAACCAGCCTTGACTAAGGCTAAATTATTTACAAAAAACAGAATGTCAAACTAGGACACAGTGAATCTATCACTGTTGTCCACATTCAATATCAAAGCATGGAGCTGTCGACGTTTCGACCCAGGATGTGGTGTAGGTAATTTCACTCCTTATAAGAGGGTCTTCATCAGGACCAAGGGGGCACCTTCGGGTAATTGGGAAAGGGGCTTAGAATTCATTATGGTGATGGACCAAGTTAAGAAACAAATTAAATGAAAACAAGGGCACAATAGTTACCCAAAAGCCACCTGGTTAAGCGGTGGAAAGAACAAGCTCGGGCCCGAAGGCTCCTGGTGCAGAGAGGGACGGAGTCTTTATATTGTATGCTGAAAAGGAATTAGGGAAAATCAGCATCAAGGAGATCATGTTGGGGCACAGCAGGTGAGTGAAAAATTAACACATGACCCCAAACATGGTGACAAAGCACTTACTAGTCATATATGGCTTATTCCAATTATTTGAGGGTGGGCTGCATGAATAGATCAAGGTGCTCCATCCGTCTGGTGAAGCCAACTAAAACCAAACAGACAGGGGATAGAGAAATTATAATCCTAACCACAGCTCCAAGAGAAAGGCAAACTAATGGCATGGAGAGACTAGAAAAGCACATACCTTCACGTGTCTGGAGACATCCGATCGCTGGCTAAACAAACGAATCACTGAAGCTTCTCGGTTGAAATAGCCTCAGCGAGACAGGACGCGTGCGTGCGCAGCGTAGGATCACAGCAGCTGAATGCTGTAAATGCCTGATTAGTCACAGCTGAGCATGGGATGAACCGAAAGCAGCTGGTGTACCGCGCGTGGTCGGCGCTGCTGTCGGAGTGCAATTCACCCGGCAGGGAAAGGGATGAAATGACCAGGCCGGCCCGATGAGTGAGAAACAAAACAAGCATTGGCATAGCCAATAGGTCTCACCTTTGGGACCTTGTAAGTGTTTAGCTAGACCTACTGATTTTGCCAATTTTTGTAAGCTATGTTGTAAAGTATTGTGGCTGCTGCACAACATTCTTATAAGTTATAATAAAAAAGTATTATAAGCATTTTTGTTACTTTATGTATCACCTAGAAGACATTGTGTACAACTGAAGACCTTATTAAAAAATTATTTATCATAAATAATGTTTGTATATTTTTCGCCCTTGCATTAGTGGCAACTTCTTTCTGCATGTTGTAATGCTTGTTTGTTAAGGTGGGGGTGCTGCACTGATGCTTGGGTGGTGCAGCATAAATACAGCAGCCCTGCACATAAGTGACCATTGCTCTCTGTTGTGAAGCCAAGGATTGGATATGCATTTAGTATTAACACCTTTATCACCCACTGCTCTGTAAGAAATTCACACTCCCTGATAGCTGCCTAAACAATAAATTTACAGAAACATCTGGAAAAAGCAAATACATTTAGGGGATGTTTAATGGAACTGAATGTGAGTTGTAAACAAGCATTGCATTAAAGATATGGATTATATAAAGGGGATTTACAGTTCCTGTTGAGAAACAAAACTGCATTTTTGTCTGTATATAGGTTTTCATATTACACTTGAATGCCTTTAATAACGGGTACTACTACTCAGATTTCACTCTCCCAACCTGAGAAGGATGAAAAGTCAAATCTGCCTCGCCAGGATTCAATTTGTCACCTGAAGTGCATTTAATATTTCTCATAGTGTTTTTAAGGCGCTGTGACATCCATGCAATCACCTCCGCTACTGACAACTAGAATAGCCGTAAATCAAACGACTGTATGTCCAAACATAAATACAGCTTATTAACTAATCTCTATTCTGGGACAATTTGGCCCTGAAACTGTTCTGAGGGGACTCAGGCCCCTTCCAGCCCCCTAGTGAACGTAAATGAGCTCTACTAAACGACTGATCAGCTCATCAGCAGCAGAGTTAATGCTTTGGCTTTAAAAGTGCTGCAATATGCACTTTATTCTGACACAACACATGTGTCTCTCCTTAGCACAGAGAAGTTTCAGTTCTTAAGAGGAGAAAATGTATAAGTGCCGGTACTTAGTAGATGTGAGTGCCGGGACCTTTAAGGCACTGTTCCCTACTGATAAGGTAAACAAAGATAGAAAAGCCATGTTAAAAATGATCTAAGACGATTTTAAAAGATACTCTGTTAATATAATTCCTGCCTTTCACAGAACCTTTAAACAATAAATCCCATTCCAACCCTGCCACCTACCATTGATCTTTAAAAGTACTGGTATTGGGAGGATTGGGCAGGTTACGATAGCAGCAAGGAGGATTTAGACAAATAAAGGTATTTTCTCTGACAATTGGAGCGAGGCGCTGTTTCTCCTGGGTCCTGTAGAGATAGGGGCAGGAGCAGGCGCGCGCTGCAGCAGGCTGGGCCGAGAGGGAAAGTTTGTTGTTCTCCGTGATGGATGACTTCTCTGGCTTGGTGTGATGGGGGAGGGCTCCTGTCTTCCTGCAGGATTGTTGGTGCTTCTGATGGAGCAAGGACTTGTAAATGAGACTTGCTCGGAAGCAATCCTTTCGTTTTAACTCATTAACGAATTACTAACAACGTGTTTGTAATTAATAATCCGCATTTAGAAAAAGACACGTGGGACAAGGAAGCTTGCCTATGTGTTTACTAAACGGCAATAACATGAGCGAAGGACTAAAACGCACTTTAACAAGGGATCTTTACTGCGCATGCGTCTACTACATCTACGTAGTATGACGTACTAATGCTTGGAGGGAAAATCTTGCGACTGCGCAATAGATGATAAAATGGCCGCTTGAAAGCTCACATGCATGGCACCTGCTTAGCTGAAATAGAATATAAGTTTTATATTAACGCAAATGCAGAAAGGGTAATAATAAATGAAGTGGGTTAGAGTAGAGGTTGGTGGTGTACAGTGAAATCATTTATTTTTGAAAATAACATTTCCTCTTTTGACTTTATTATTAGTGCACATTTGGGCCCTCTACACTTGTCTGAATCAAGCTGACTGACTTGACCCTACGCATGCGTACTAGAGAGAGAATACGAAAAGATGAGTAAGGACTTGTCACGCGTCCAAGGCCAGCGAAGATGTGCCCTGGGAACATAAGGGTGAAGAGTTCATATGAAGGAGCTTATTCATAACGTTGCAACATTTTGTATTAATAAAGTTTGGAGATGTATGGGAAAGGAAATGATTTAATAAAGTTTGAGGGGAGGGATTTGAATACAATGGTTTAAAGAAATAAGTGAAATGTAAGTATGGTGTGACAATCATCCCCCCCCTGCCTGTACAATCAGAGTTAGTATTTTGTAAAATTGAAACATTAATGGGTGGTACGTGGCTATGGAAAGGTATAATTGAGGTAGTTTAGTCAGTTAGTTATGCTTAACGGACAGAAGCAGAGCTCGGGATGCTGTCGGTGTTGGGGGGTGGTGCTGAAGCTGTGAGATGCTGATGAAGAAAATCGAATGCAGAACCATCTACTTAATTTAATTGGGTTAGAAAGAAGATCGCGGAAGAACCACGAGGAGGAAGAGAGTGTCAGAGAGGGGTGCGACGCAGTCATCGGTATTTAGAGAGGTGAAGTATCCTGTCCTGATTCCTGTCCTGAAATCTTTGTCTCCTGATCTATCCCAGGGACCCTTACCAGCCCTTTGGCCAGGGGGTTGGTCTTCACACCATACTTGGTAAATATAAATATATCGTATTGATAGATGTTCTTCTCTCTCTCTGTCCTCTTCTTTCTGAGCATAGTTATTGTGTGGATCTGAATTGCTAAATTGCCTATTTGAAACTTGATTGAATTGACACTCTTGCGAATGAGGGTGTTTGTACTGAAACGTTTGAGATGGTTCACACTCAATTAATTTAGATAAAGTTTTAAAACTTCCCGAGTCTGTGATTATTTCATTTAATCGAGAAATGTTTAATAAGTTATGTTAATTATCACCATCAACTAGTTCCAACTAATGGTCCATTGACCAGAGGAAAGAACTAATTGATCAGTGAAAGGTTTAGTTAGGGAAAAGAAATAACTAGATCTTGAAGTATGAAAAGCATAAACTAAGTTCCAGCGGTCTACTTGCTGTTTAGTGGAAGTAGTTATATGGGCCCAGGTGTGTATATGGTAGTGGAGTATCTG
Organism: Calotriton arnoldi; assembly: GCA_963921515.1. NCBI lineage: Eukaryota > Metazoa > Chordata > Amphibia > Caudata > Salamandridae > Calotriton > Calotriton arnoldi. The sequence goes on from CAWUFW010021029.1 coordinate 89,596, forward strand.
CTGTTAGTACACCGCTGGATCAGTTTTCTGGTAGCAGAGTTATGGTTATTATTGACTAGTTTGGTGATAAGTATAGATTATTGATTTTTTGATTTATGTTTTAACAAAAGAGTTAGTGTCTTGTTTTATGTAGTCTGGAAAATTCCCGGGGAATGAATAGCGGGTGGCGATAGAAACCACACTGCAGTGAGGTTACTCGTCTGTTGGAATAACACTTAGAAGCTAGGTAGTGCTGGCAGTGTTAAAGTAGGGACTATTTTCTGTGTAAAAGTGAGAGTGATTGATAGCAAAGAGTTCGCTAGTGAAACTTTAGGCGTTATATCACCTAGAAAGGGTAACCCTGAAGGAGTAGCAGGTTCTTCTAAGCTAGATTGACAGCAAAAGGAGTTCGCTGGTGAAACTTTGGTCTCAAATTTCCCAAAACGGGTGACATCGGAGGAGTAGCAGGTTCTCTGGAGCTTATGTGAAGAGTAAGCGGAAGGTTTTACTTGCAGTAGAAAGAAATAAACTATCCTTTGATTTAGTGGAACAGACAGAGTAGCGAATGTTTTTATGTCGTTAATAACAAAGAATTTTAAAGAAAATATTGAGAAATAAAGTTTTCGCATTACCTTGTGAAGGGAGGGTCAGTTGCCGGAGTGGTACGCAGCGGCCAGATTGCTGTCTGGAACGCCGAAATTTGTTTCCGTGAAAGAAGAATTTAAGAAATTACACTGGCTCCCGGTAAAACAAAGAACTCGCTTTAAGGCATTATGTACCGTTTTTAAGGCCATCAATGGAGCTGGTCCTGAGTTCCTTAGGCGCAAATTCCAATGGTATGTCCCTGGAAGAATGCTACGGTCTACTGGAGCCAAACAAGTGCAAGCCCCCACATTTAAAAAAGTCAATTGGGGAGGTAGGAGTTTCATTATCTGTGCCTCTAGAACTTGGAACGAGCTCCCTTTTCATCTTAGGAATGCCCCGGATCTTCTCTCCTTTCGGAAGGGCTTGAAGACATGGCTCTTCACTCAATAATATACACTCAATTCCCCCGGTAACCAGTACTTAGCGCCAGGACACCCCAGGGTAACCGTGCGCTCTACAAGTGCAATTAACATAACATAACATAACATAACTGACGTCACAGTGAGCCGCGCTGGGATTGGTAGAAACAGCGGGCGTGTGACAGGAGCAGCTTTGTAAAGGAGGGGTCAGTAGTAAGGAGCAGAACTAACGTCAAGAAAAGGCTGCGCTGGCATTGGTCAGATCACGGGCATGAGCCTGATTTGATTGGATAGCTAGTTAGAAGCCGCGCTAGGATTGGTGAAGAGAAAGATTGTATGCAGGAGTTTGATTTGACTGTTAGTGCAAGACGTACAGGTAGAAGATTTCAAGGGTTTGTAGAATACAATTTCCTACATCGTTCGTCAAGGCTGTATGGAGAGAAAAGAAAGATGTCATTTTTAAAGAAAATTAAGAATTTCTTTGTAAAGGATAAGCCTGTGTTGACTAGAGAGGGAATTCCTATTCCGCCACCGAAGACACCAGCATCTTTTATGATGATAGAAAGAGGATATCATACTTGCGTGTGGTTGGAAAACTGGATAGAATATAGGAAGGATGATGGTGTGTTAGCATTTCCTAAGGATGGTACGTTTAATGGGAGGATTCTTCAGAATTTGAGATTGAAAATGAATGATTTGGAACCTAGACCTAGGTTAACTCAATATGAGACTTTGGAAGAATGGGAGACTGAGTCATATGAACGAGAGAAATGCAGAGGTGGAAGGTATAGAGGATTTTTCCCGAGACATTTGCATGAGTCACGCGAAGGGCAGATGAAACAATGGAGGAGAGCTATGGTATCAGAAGGGTTATATCCAGTGTTAATGGCTGAGGAACAGTCTGGAGGAAAGTGTAAGGAGAAAACGAAACATATGAATTCGGCAGGTTATGGTGAATCAGATGACGAGTTGTTAGAGGATATTTTAATTAAAAATCCACCACCGTATCAAGAAGCAGCTAGTAAGGTTACCCCAAGTGCACCGGTAATGGGGATGCCATTAACCCCACAGATTTTACATGAAACGTCATATAACAGAGTGTTGCAGGATAATGAAAGAGAAGCTTTGAATAAAACTAGAGAAGAACTAGTTCAAAAGATGTCAGTTAAATTTGAATACTGAAGCTTTGACAGTACCAGTGACCATTGGTCCGGTAATCCCATTGTATGGAGATAATAAGATTTGCCAGAAACCACAACTTGTGACAGTTCCATTAAATAGTCCTAGAAAAGAAATAATAATTACAGATGATCAGGTTAGCGAAAGTGAGTCAATTATTTCATTAATGGATCTCCCTAATGTGGAACCTCTGACGGAAACTCCAAAGAGAGTTACGCCTATGAATTTGAGAGAAAGAAGACCTTTGGTTCCTGCTGGAACTGGAGGCGGAACAGTAGTCACCTCTGAAGAAATAGAAAGGTGGGCTCAGGAAAGAGATAATCAGAACCCAACACCAAGGATTTTAGATATCAGCAGATTGAAAGTGGAATTGGAAGAGATGATGACAGGATGTGTGGGTACAGAAAGATTGAACGCTTACAATGATGAGGAATTATTATTTTTATGTAAGAGTATAACCAGGAGAGCAAGAGTATTTCATGAGAGATTGACTGAAGTTGCTTCAGAGATTGGAATAGACATAGGGAAATCAAAGTTGTTACAGAAACCATATCGGGTGGACTTTACTGATAAAGATTTAGAAAGTGTAAATGCTTCTGGAAAGAGACTACAGATAAAAGAATTAATAAACATTTTGCGAAAATGGGGAGACATTGATAAATGGAGAATTAGATGGATAAGAAAGAAAGAGGAAGTACAAGCAAGAGAAGCAGCAGCTGCATTTCCAGTAAGGGAAACAAGCAAGGTGGAAAAATTGTGTCCAATGAGAGAGGTTCCTGGAGGTAGATATGTTCATGTTCCTTGGAGTAGACAAGATATTTTGTCATTTACAAATGATTTTCCAAAACTGAGAGAAAAACCAGTAGAATGGTACAAACAGGTAGAGAGATTTGTGAAGGTTTCAAAGGTTTTATTGAAAGACTTGGATGGTCTATTTGATATAGTGGTACCTGCTGATTTATGGACAGAATGTAAAATTACAATTGACTGGCCTAATGAGGAGTATGCTATAGATGCAAAGACAGGAGCACCCTCGGAGGAGGTGTTGAAAAAGTATCACCAAGTGATTACGTATTTGAAAGGGAAAATTCCTCCTAAAGAAACAGATTGGGTAAAAATAGATAGAACAACACAAGAACCAAATGAATCTGTACATAAGTATTATGAAAGGTTGTTACAGGTGTTTAAGCAGTATAGTGGTTTTGAGAATATCGGTGACAAGGATATGGGAAATTTTGTGTATTGGTTTGTATATGGTTTGAAACCAGAAATCAGTCAGATGATACAGCAGCACATGTTGTGTTGGCAAAGCAAGACAGTGGATGAGATTTTAAAGTACGCGAAATATTGCGGAGATGACATTGAGGCCAGGCGTAGGAAGCTAAAGGAGAAAATGATGTGGGCACAAGTTAAATTGGCAGAACAGCAAGAAGAGAAAACAAATGACCAAAATAATAATCAAGTGAAAGAACAGAGTCAGAATAATCAAGGAGCGAATGGTAATAAATATAGGGGACGAATGGACGGAGAAGAAGCGAAAAAGAAGTTTCCTTGTCATGCTTGCGGAAAGCTTGGACATTGGAAGAACGAGTGTAAGAGTACTCAGAATAATAATAATAATAATGGGCCAAATCAAAATTTAATCCCACAGATGCAGAATGAAGTACTTATGAATCAGCAGCAGCAGGTAGTTAATCCACAATATCAGGTGCCACCAGCTCCTATGCCAAATTTTGTGAACCATCAAAGTTTCAGTGCGAACACCGGATTTCAAGGAGAAAGTGGTAAGAATAATAGAACAATTACACAATATTTTTTACAGAATGATGAAGAACATTCAGATGTCACACAATGACGGTACCTGAGGGGGGAGGAAGAGGAGTGCGTGCTTGGCGCATCCTTGCCGGTAGATCAGTCAGGTCCATTTGTTGATGGGAGAGTAGAAGGTAAAGACATTACTTTCCTATTGGATACTGGTGCTACCAGGTCTACTGTGAGAACAGCAGACATCCCAAACCTACCCCTCACGGGAGAATCAATCCAAGTTGTAGGCGTGTCTAACCAACAGATTAGAACTCCAATCACAAAACCAATGGAGAGGCACATTGGAAACTTCAAAGAAATGCATCGGTTTGTAGTTTGCGATTCCAGTCCAGTAAATCTGTTGGGAAGAGATCTTTTGTGCAAGATGAATTGCACAATCTATTGTACACCGGATGGTGTCACTTTCCAAACCCCTGATGAAGACGTGGTATACAAGATGATGCTGGCCAAACAGGGAACAGAAGTAGATGAAATGTTTTCACTAATAACTGAGAATGAATTACCAGAAGAGTTGAGAACCACAGTTAATCCAGAAGTGTGGGATTTTACAGGAAAAGACACTGGGCTAATGACAAATATAGACCCAGTTAAAGTGACAGTGAAAGAAGGTGCAGTGTATCCAAATACCCGACAGTACAAAATGAGTCCAGAAGTAAAAGCAGGAATTATTCCAGAAATTGAACGAATGGTTAAACAAGGTATTTTAAAAGAAGTGATGGGTAGTCCCTGCAATTCGCCAATAATGGGACTGAAAAAGCCTAGCGGAAAGTACAGGATAGGGCAGGATTTACGGAAAATAAATAAAATTGTAGTGCCATGTTGCCCAATAGTGCCAAATCCAGCAGTGATCCGTTATCAGATACCCTGGAATGCAGGTTGGTTTACAGTAATTGATTTATGCCAAGCGTTCTTTTCTATTCCTTTGCACCCAGACAGCCAGTATCTTTTTACGTTTAAGTTTGAGGATCATATTTACGCATGGTGTCGAGTTCCTCAAGGGTACACAGAGAGTCCTTAAATTTTTGATCAGATTTTGAAAAAGTGGCTAGAGTCATTGATTATGCCTGGAAAATCTGTTTTGGTCCAGTACATTGATGACCTACTGGTGGCATCAAAAACATGAGAAGATTGTGTCACAAACACAATTGCATTGCTGAATCATTTGGCTGAAGGAGGACACAAGGTGTCTCCAGAAAAATTACAATTCTGTCAACGAGAAGTTAGATATTTAGGGCATAGGGGGGGCGCTAGAGGGCGCACGGCAAAATGGCCGCACTTGTGTGAGGCTCTGCCCGACCGAGCCATAATCCGACTATTATCTGCCTGAAATCCACTACATCTGAGTCCCTCGGACACCTGTATGGAGTTGTGAGCCCCTGCGGCATCAGCTGGTGAGCTGTATACTCGCTGCGTGAGTGCTTTGGAGGTACTCGCTGATCTGGCCGAGTGGCGGGGAAAATGGCGGCCCCGCGAAGCTGTAACGGCGCGTTCCAGCTCCCCTGTGGTGCGGAGCTTTGCGAGCCTGAGACGCTCTGCCCAGTGATATCTGCCAACCTGCACTACTGGGCGACTGTGTGCTTGGCGGAGGAGCGCTGAGGAGGCCGCTGAGCCCAGACGGAACGTGTGCAGCGGATCCCGGCTGGTCCGGAGGCCCCATTGCGGCGGAGATCGACTGCTACTGCCCGAAATTGCTGACGCCTACCGGCGCCGGTTGCGGTGAGTGGGGGTGCGGCTTGGCCCGGGCTTTGGCTGCGGAATCGGGCGGTTGCCTGGGCTGGGGCCGCGGCCTGCGAGCTGTGGCCGGTGCATGGTGTGGCCTTTGGAGGCCCGTATTGCTGAGAGGTGGCAGGGCGCGATCGGAAGACTGGTCTGGCTGGCCTGGGTCTGATTTCCTCGGTGCTACAGGGCTGATGGTGCTCCCGAGAACTGACCTGCAACTAAGAGTGATTGACAGAGCGCTGCTGCGGGCACCGCGTGTGCAAGTTCATCACCCGTAGTTGCTTACCAACACCGGAGTCACTTTGCATGCTTGAGCCGAGAGGTTCAGAATTGTATGTGTCTAGGCCTTCCCTGGTCGCCGCCTGGTGGAACATAGCTGAGTGTGGGGCGGTGGCGAGACTCGGCAGTTGGTGGTCATTGCTGGAGGCCGGGCGCGCGCTGGCTGGAGGCAGTGGCGGTGCCCACGATAGTTTTGAAGGCAGTCGTGAACTCCTGGGGGCCTTGCGCTTCACCCTACTCCTAACTCCCCTTCTCCGAAATTGTCATTGCCATGGGGAGGACAGATAAATCACAGCCGCGCCTCAACTTCGAGACACGCAAACCATCCAAAACTCTGCAGAGGGCTGCATCTGACTCGGAGGCGGACGCCCAGGCTGATGGTCCTCCCACGTTGGAATCCACATTGCTGGCCATGCAGCGCAGTCTACAATCTATTGAGGGTACAATGGCGGCGGTCAACCACCGACTTGACCACATGTCCTCCCAGCTAGAGAAACAAAATGCCCGCATGGGGGAGGTGGAGCAGAGGGTTTCGGCCACGGAGGACGGCCTGAGTACAGTTTCTGGAAAGGCACTCAATATGGAGAAAGAACTAGCCCTCATCCAGGCCAAAAATGAGGATTTGGAGGCGCGGTCCCGGCGCAATAATATCAGAATTACGGGACTGCCGGAGTCCACCAATGTGGGGAAAATGGAGACATATATAGAAAACCTTATTCCAGAATTGTTTGGCGCTGATCAGCTCTCTAAAATGTTTCTTGTGGAGCGCGCCCACAGATCTCTTGCCGCCAGGCCGGCGCCGGGAGCTCCGCCCCGCCCAATTATAGCCAGAATATTGAATTATAGAGACCGGGACACCATATTGCGGCTGGCAAGAGAAAAGGGCACTGTTATTCACCAAGGCAACACATTGGCCTTCTTCCCAGACTTCACGGTGGCAGTTCAGGCGGCCAGAAGAGAATTTGGTACTGTGAAGAAATTTTTGCAAACAGAAGGGGTCCCATACGCGATGCTGTATCCTGCCCGCCTCCGAGTGGGCGCAGATGGGGATTGTACAATATTTTCTTCTCCGAAAGCTGCTATGGAGCATGCTAAGCAGTTAAAGCGCAGGAGACGTGAGGCCAGTGCTCCACCAGATGAGGAGTAGCAGTTGGATGCACAATCTTGCTATAGTGTCACCTGCATGTAAAGCATTACTGACTGCTCTTGTCGTATTTTACATTGGCTTAGTTATTTCCTGGGCGCATGCAGCACCCTTCAAGTAGGATGCATGCACTGCCTGCCAACTGCGATGTGATGGCTGACCTGAATTATTTCTGATATTGTGTCCACATACCATTGGGTTCTCTTTCTTAGATTAGTTGTTCCTTACTGAAAGTCCTTGCCATGGTTGTTGCAAAGTTTTTGTGACCTAGTATCTCATGGAGATGTCTCTCCGCCCCGGGGATTATCACACCCTGTTCTCATAAGTGTCAGGACATGGACGTATTATCTTTCTAGCGTGAATTAGACCTGCTCGGTCACCTCCTATGATGTGGGAGGATAGTAGCACTCTGTGCCCCAGCAACTGGGTGTACCCCAAATGCTTATTGTTTCTGTTGGGTATGTTGGGGGGGGATGAAGGGTATTGGGATGGCTTTGGCATGTTGGGGTTGCTGAAGTGGGTGGGGGGCTGGTGGGGTTGTTCCGTGGCAGGCAGAATGCAGATGAAACTGGATTGGACACCCTTTGTCGGGGTGTGTTATGGTACTTCGGGTGTGTATTACCTGTCGTATTACGCACGTGCTCAGTTAATGTTGGATTTACATTATGAATAGCACAGTAAAGTTCCTCACATGGAATATACGCGGGCTTAACACACCTAAAAAGATAAGATCGGTGTTTGCTTACCAGGATCGTATGGGAGTGCAAATAGCTTTCTTGCAGGAGACGCATTTAACCACAGATTCGGCAACCAAGGTGGGTGCGCGCTGGGCGGGTGCCAGAGCTGCGTCATCCTACTCTACCTACTCTAGGGGGTGTGCTGACGCTGGTGAAGAAAGGCATTCCTTTCACTGTAATTCGCTCAGACACTGATGATTGCGGACGAATAGCGATTCTGCATGGACAGCTGGGTGGCAAAAGTGTGTTGCTTGTGAATGTGTATGGCCCAAATGTTGATGACCCCTCCTTTTACTCAGATGTGTGGCGTAGAATATCTACATTCCCTCCTGCTGCAATTATTTGGGGAGGTGACTTTAACGTCTATGTCGATGCTGTAATGGACAGGGTTGGTAGCAGTGAGGTGCGGCCTAAGCAGGCTGCGGAAGTACTAAGGGGGTTACTAGATGCAGGTCACTTACACGACATCTGGCGCAGCCATCACCCCGCAGGCCGGGAGAGTACATTCGTGTCTTCGGTGCATGGGTCTTGGTCCCGCATAGATTTTTGGCTTGTATCGGAGATGGTTTGCACTTGGGTAGTTGCGGTGACACACGAAGCACGCACTCTGTCGGACCACTCCCCCGTACTTCTTGAATTGCAAATTCCTACCTGTGAGAGACCACCTTTTGCCTGGAGACTCCAACCCTCAGAACTAAATGACCTGGTATTCAGACAGGCGATTGCTGAGGCGATTAAAAACTTTTTTAGAGAGAACGAGGGGTCGGTGGATAGCGCGGGAGTGTTATGGGAAGCGTTTAAAGTCACTATTAGGGGAGCGTGCATAGGGGCCCAATCAGGTGTACTGCGCGATATTCGACGGAGGATAAAAAAACTGGCGTCTGATATCTCTCAGCTAGAACGTGAATATGCATCGGATCCCTCTACCGCCAAATTAGCTGCAATAAGGGAACTTGTCACAGAGCATAATGAGACGGTGGACCAAGAGCTATCGCACTGCTCCCGAAGGAGAATAGCACGATATTATGGTGAGGGGGGCCGCCCTGGTCGCTCCCTTGCGCAAAAACTAGCAGAGCCGCGCAGTCAGGAGAATATAATAGAACTCATTGGGGGGGACGGGGTGGCCCGCCACTCGACAACGGAGCTCTGCGATACCGTTTTACAGTTTTACACTCGCCTATATGCTTCCAGGGATTCTCCGTCGACTGCAGAGATTGATGCATACCTGGACGATGTTGCGCTGGGATGGTTGTCTACTTCCCACCGCGAATATCTCATACAACCATTTGACGAAGAGGATGTCAAAGAGGCCATAATGTCCCTACCAACCTGCAAGGCCGCGGGGTTGGAAGGGCTGCCCAGCGAATTCTATAAAGCTTATGCGTCAGATCTGGCCCCTCGGCTATTAGAAGTATATGCAGAAGCATATGAGAAGGGGACACTGCCACCTTCTCTCCGTGAAGCATTGCTGGTTACATTACTAAAACCAGATAAGCCCCGAATCAGTGTGAGTCCTATAGGCCATTATCGATCATTAATATCGATGCCAAGATTCTGGCCAAAATGATAGCTACTAGGATACAACCGCTGGTCCCACTCTTGGTTCTGCCGGACCAATCTAGGTTTGCCACGGCGCGCTCCATGACACATAATTTGCGCACGATCTTCTCCACCCTACATTACTTTGAACCAGATTTTCAGGCGGTTGCTGTGCTGCTAGATGCAGCAAAAGCCTTTGATTCACTACAATTCGCGGTTCTGAATAGGATGGGCTTCCCTCCGTTTTTTTTACAATGGCTCAGGGTGCTGTACAGTGGTCCAGTAGCCCGGGCTCGGGTTAATGGGTGGGTGTCATCATTGTTTCATATTGAGAGAGGCACGCGGCAGGGGTGCCCCCTGTCACCCATGCTCTTTTCACTTGCTCTAGAGCCCCTTGCCTGCAAGCTACGCCAAAAGCACGCGGCAGCTGCCCTGCGATTTAGGCAGCGCCCATTGATCGTCTCCCTTTATGCAGACGACATGTTACTATATGTCCGTGAACCTGCTGTGTACCTGCCTGCGCTTCTCAGGGAGTATGTGAGGTTTGAGGGATTCTCAGGTCTTGGAATCAACTGGTCAAAATCTGTGGTGTTCCCCCTTACTGCGCACACGCAGGAGGTGGAGATGGAATATCCACTGACCTGGACGTCTGATCCCGTAAAATATCTTGGGGTGTGGATCCACAGGGATCCTGATACGGTTGTAACTGAGAATTATGGCCATGCGGTTACGCGCATTACTGAACTGGCCGAGCGATGGGCGCACTTGCCACTATCATTGGCAGACAGGATCGCGGTTGTGAAGATGGCCTTTCTTCCTAAACTCCTTTATTTCTTTGTCAACATTCCTATAAAATTAAATGTGGCAATGTTCCAGACTTTGCAATCGTCACTGTTTACGTTTGTATGGGGTGGTAAGAAACCCAGATGCAGATGGGACCTTCTGGTTCAGCCCTTTGATCGGGGTGGCTTTGAGGCTCCTGACCTTCGATTATATTATTTGTGTGCGCAGGCGCAATTCGCGCACTACTGGCATTTCCCCCAGCGCTTTCAGGCTCATGTAGCTATCGAATCAGATGCTGTCCTTCCAATGTCACTGCAGGCGGCGACCCTATCGGGTGGATCGGGTGGCCCATGGACTGAAATAAACCCTGCGTTGTGCACAGCATGGGCATGGAGAATGCTTGCGACACGGGCTAAATTATCTTACTTATATGCTCCGTTACTGCCCCTAGCTTCACATCCTGATATCTCCGCAGCACGAGAGCCGCCGGCACTGAGGGAGTTGGCTAAGGTGGGTATCTCTCGGCTCAGTGACCTTTATAAGAACGGTCAATTTAAAACATTGCAGGAGGCGCAGAAAGGCACAGATCGTGGCTTCATGTTTGGCTTTACATACGTCCGAGTTCAACAGGCTATCCGTGCGGCGTATCCCGAGTACCCGGCAATGCTGTCGGGAGAGGGGTGTAAGGGTTTAATAACTAAACTCTATAATGCTTCCTTGCGTGAGCGGGAACAAGGTGATCACCCCTCTTGTATACGCTGGCAGGCAGCGTTGGGTATTACTATTGCGCCGGAGGTTTGGACGGCGTGCTGCCAACTCACGGGTCGTCTCACAGCTAACTGCAATCTCTGAATTATTAATTTCAAATTCCTGCATCAGGTGTACTACTCGCCTTCACAATTACATAGGTATGGTCTGCGAGAGACTGCAAATTGTGTGCGATGTGGAATGGCGGATGCCGACTTCGTGCATGTGGCATGGTTGTGTGCGGGTGTATTTGCTTTTTGGACTGCTGTGGCGACAATGCTTACTGATATCGTGCTGGAACCCGTGCAGTGCACTCCTGAAATATGCTTGCTGGTTTATGTTCAACGGCTTAAACCCTGCAATAGGCGAATCGTCGCCGTTTCCACTCTATTTGCGAAAAGGGCTGTGGCGCAGTGTTGGGGCGCTAAGACATTTCCTACAGTGAAAAAATGGCTCCGGGACTTGATCTATTGTAGGAATCAGTTGCAAATATATGAGGAAGAATTACCAGGGACTTCCCGGCCTAAAGACTTTTGGGCCCCGCTCACAGCATATTTGCTATCTCACGCAGACCTACTGTGAATCTCAAGAATGGTCGCGCTCCTTATATTTTGTTTTAGCTCCACGGATTCTGTGATGGTGCCTGCCTGCTGTGCTGGTATATGCTGCTCCATGAATTCTCACCTTGGATTTTGTGCACTTGTTTTCCCGGCTCATAGTAGTAGACCACATATAAGAGTTTATCCATTGCCATTATTGTTATTGCCTTGCATACGACAGTCTATTGAAGTACAGGTACTTTCCGAATGTACTAGAATTATGATTTCATTCTGCCTGGGTGGGGGGGTATGGTGGTTTTTCGTGATCATATCGTTCTGTACCAATTTGTATTCTTTGGCTGCTTTTATATCTTTGAAATCAATAAACATATTAAAAAAAAAAAAAAAAGATATTTAGGGCATAAAATAGAAAGAGGAGTTAGAAAAGTGACACCGGAAAGAATAAAAATAATCAAAGAAATGCAATTGCCACAGACCCAAAGAGAAATGAGAATGTTTCTAGGAGTGGTTGGATACTGTAGGCAATGGATTAATGGTTTTTCGATGTTAGCAAAACCATTAATACAGATGATCCGGAAAAGAGCAAAAGATCCGATTGATTTGAATGATGACTGCATAGAGGCATTTGTGAAACTAAGAAACTGTTTGTGTGAGGCTCCTGCTTTGGGCATGCCTGATTATTCAAAAGACTTTGCTTTGTTCTGTTGTGAGAGAGAAAATTGTGCACTTTCAGTCTTAACACAGAGACCTGGATTGAGTCGACGTCCAGTGGCATATTTTTCAGCTACATTGGACCCAGTGGCTTCAGCATTGCCTGGTTGCTTAAAAGCAGTAGCTGCTACTTGTATGAGTCTGGAGCAAAGTGAGTCGATAGTGATGGGACATCCGGTAAACGTTTTTGTTCCACACTCAGTTGAGATTCTTTTGACAAGAACGAGAACACAGCATCTCACCCCTAGTCGTTTGACAAAGTATGAAAGAGTAATTTTGGGAGCTGAGAATGTGACTGTGATAAGGTATACAATCATGAACCCAGCTACCCTATTGCCAGACCCCTGCGATGAGGAAGTGAGAGATGAGAGTGATCATGATTGTTTGGATGTGACTGAGTTATGCACAAAGCCTCGGCCGGACATAAAAGAGACACCTTTGAAAGAGGCTGACCATGAGTAATTTGTAGACGGTTCCTGCCTCAGAACACAAGAAGGAGGACTAAGTGCTGCATATGCTGTTTGTAAAATATCTGGGGTAATTGAAGCATCCTGTTTGCCTGGGGTCAAGTCTGCACAAGTAGCTGAATTGGTTGCCTTAACAATGGCATGTAAAAAGGGGAAAAATTGGAGAGTAACCATATTTACGGACAGTCAATATGGGTTCGGGGTTGTGCATGACTTCGGCCAGCTCTGGATGCAGAGGGGATTTCTGACTTCTTCAGGATCCCCTATCAGAAACAGCAAAAATGTGAAGGATCTGTTGGAAGCATTACAATTGCCAAAAGTGATAGCAGTTGTAAAATGTGCTGCACATCGGTCAGGAAATGACTATGTGACTGCTGGCAATAATTATGCTGACCAAGTGGCCAAATACTGTGCCAAAAATACAGTGGCCATAAACCGAAGAATTGAAACGGGTGAAACCAGATGCCAACTTATGTTCTTCTCAGTACCAAAAACATGGGATGAGATTAGACAATTGCAGGAAGAAGTGGAGGAAAAGGAAAAGGAAATTTGGATAAAGGCAGCTTGTACAAAAAGACCACATGATGAGGTATGGGTGTATTTAGATGGAAGACCAGTCATGCCGGATTGTTTACTTTCAAAAATGGCAAAAGTGTATCATGGAGCAACACACATAGGGAGAGATTCAATGATCAGGCTATTCAGACAGAGTTGGTACAATCTGAAATTCAGGGTAGTCGCAGAAAGCCTTTGCCAAAGATGCTTAATCTGTCAGCAGCAAAATCCAGGTAGAAAAACAGTGGTAAGCTGGGGAAAGATTGGAAAGGCAGAAGGACCCTTCACTAGATTACAGTTAGATTTTATTGAATTGCCCCCATGCAATGGACTGAAATATATACTTGTCATAGTATGCCTTTTCTCAAGATGGGTGGAAGCCTATCCCACTCGAAGAAATGACAGTCTTACAGTTGCAAAATTGTTGTTGAGGGAGTTAGCTCCGCGATTTGGTTTCCCAGTCACTTTGGAATCGGATAGAGGCCCCCATTTTAATAATGAAATAATTTGATTAATCTGTGCTGTATTTAACATTGAACAAAAACTGCACTGTGCTTATCGTCCAGAGGCTTCTGGAATTGTTGAGCAAATGAATGGCACAATCAAGTCAAGATTGGGAAAGGAGTGTGCATCCACAAAGCTGAAATGGCCAGATGCATTACCTCTTGTATTGATGGGTCTCAGAAGTATTCCAGACAGAAAAACAGGAATGAGCCCACATGAGATTCTCATGGGAAGAGCCATGAGACAGGCATTTATTCCTGGAAATAAACTAATGAGTATAACTGATGATCTGGTATTGGACTATTGCAAAGGATTGGCTGAAATGATGCGTTCTATCTCTCACCAGGTTGGAGAAGACGCAGTCGAAAGACAGCCAGACCAAGCGCATGATTTGAATCCTGGAGATTAGGGGCTAGTGAAGAAACACGCAAGAAAGTCGTGCCTAGCACCAAGGTGGGACAAACCGCGGCAAGTCATACTAGTCACTACCACAGCTGTGAAGTGTGCAGATTTGCCCAACTGGATTTATGCCAGCCATACCAGAAGAGTTCCGAGCCCATCAGATCAACAAGAGCAACCACTGACTGAACAGGCTGAAGCGTCAGGAGTTGTAAACTGTGAAATTGAAGAATCTAGAGTAATAGATTCTGAAAGACAACCATATGACGAACAGCCAAGTACAAGTCAGGAAGACTGGATACCAGTGATTGAAATAATTGATGATGTCATTGAAACCAGAAGAAGAACAGAACTGAAAAGACGGGAAAGTAGTCAGGAAGAGACAGGAGAAGAAGAACACACTCAGGTGGAAAATAAAAAAGACTTTCACGAACCTGAGGAGGGAAAAATAGAAGAACACGTTCAGGCGGAAGAAGAAAAGTTTGAATTAAGACCTGAACAGGATCAGATAGAATTAGAAGAACAGGTTCAGGCAGAAGAAGAAAGGTTTGAAGTAAGACCTGAACATGGTCAGATAGAATTAGAAGAACAAGCTCAGGAAGAAGAAGAACAAAATACGGTAGGACCTGAGCAGGTGGAAGTAAAAGAAGGTACAAGCACAGAAAACAGAGAAACAGAACAGATTGTGCCTAGAATAAATGAAATAAAAAGAACTTTACAAGGAGATAAAGAAGGTGAAAACGCAGTGCAAATCAAAAGAATCAGAAAGGGAGACAATTGGCCAACTGGAGTAAAGAAACTAAAATATCACTTGAGAAAATCTGAAAAGAGACCAGAACAAGTAAATAAAGTTACAAGTCAAACACAATCTAAACAAACTTTGGCAAAGATAACTCGAAGAAGTCCAAGACTGAGAAATTTAAACAGGAGATACAAGGCTCCTGAATGGACGTACGTCATACTCGAGGAATTTGAATCCTTAGATCTGACTGATGAAACAGAAGAAATTCATATTGTTAAGATTGATGAAAGCAAATTGAGGCCTCCTTAAAAACGAAAAGAAAAATCAAACTGACAAAGAAAAGATAAGAGAAAATAAATTTTCACAGGAGTAAAATTGGCAGAAATTGAAGTTACTGGGAAACCAAAACGCGGATTAAAAAGAAAGTGTTTTAGATTTTGTTTTTGTAGTATTTTATTAGCAGCGGTAGTATGGTTGTCCTAACAGTAGGAGTACCTTTGTTAATGAAAACAAGTGACAAGAATAATACAGATACTAATGTTAAGGTGGATAGAATAAAAGAAACTGAAATAGAAATAGGGGTAGAAGATGAAACAAACTATCATAATGAATCAGACTATAATACGTCTTCTAATGTGTTTATTAAATTGTTATTTCAATATGTTAGTACTAGGGAGATTAATAACTGCTACGTGTGTATGAAGTTACCCTCATCAGTATCAGAAGGAATGACGTATCACCTTATACCTTTAACGTATGGTGTGTCATGTAGTATTTTGTCAAGTTTATTTTATGCTACAGGGAAACTTCAATATTTTTATTCAGATATAGATGTAGTATTTTCTGAATTACCTATTAGAAAGAAAATGAATCCAGTAGCTAGTAGTAAAAATGCACAGTTTATGGGTGAATTTTTCATAACAATGAGTTCAATAGATTTAAGTCAGGGACGTAAAGATAATCTAACATGTACATTAAGAAAAGAAGAAAAAGATTTTTTGGATTTAGTAGAAGAAAGGAGACAGGATTTAATAAAGAAGGCAACTGAACAGAAAACCCATGTACCTCCATGGGTTGGGAAGGAGGGAATCTATGCAAGTGGCAAGGCTCATGCTGCGATGTCCCTGGATTTTGTGAAAAGGGGAAAATTCTGCCTCCATAGATTAAAGACAGATTATAACAATAATTACATTGGTTCCAGTGAATGTGAACACAACTTCCTAATTTTAGGAGGGTGGGGACTAAAAGGGGGAACTAATCCTGTGTTTCCAGGAGTGTATTATGTTTGTGGGAGCTATGCCTATTATAGGTTACCTGCAAGATGGTACGGGAGTTGCTACTTTGGAATAGTGTTTCCAAAAATCTATCATGTAGATAAAATCAGTGGAACCAATGGAAATTCTAATGGACTAACACGTAGAAGAAGAGCTAGTTTTTCTGAAATTGTAGGAGATATTTTTAGTGCATTGATACCCTCAGTTGGAGTCATTCTGAATTCACAGAAAATTTGTAAGTTATCAACCATAGTTGATCGTCTTTCTACAGACACTGCAGGAGGATTCTTAATGATTAACACAGAAATGGTTGCAATCAGGTCTATGGTTTTACAGAACCGTCTTGCTCTTGATATATTGTTAGCAAAAGAAGGTGGAGTCTGTGGCATGTTGAAAATTCAACACTGCTGCACTTATATTCCGGACAAGAGCAGAGAAATTAAAGGATATATTGAAAACATTACAAGAATGCATAAATACTTGACCCAACTGGAGGTTGACAGTGTGTGGGGAAGACTAACAAAAAGTATAACATCAATAGGGAAATGGTTTGTTGGTTTTGGGAAGGGTTTTCTAGGTCAAATAATAATACCATTAGTTATGATAATAACAGTAGTGATGATAATAATGATTACATATAAGTGTTGTAGAAGAGGTAGGAAAGAGAAAGTACATTTTGAAAGAAAAGGAAAGGGACAGAAACGAAAAAGAACATATGATGAAATACAGCTGGAAGAAATGAAAGGCAGATTATATAAGAAGATGAGAGATTTAGAAGGAAACGAGTTGATTGATGAAAAATTGAGAGGAGAAATAGAGAAAACTGAGAAGTGTTAAAGTTGGTATCTGGGATGGGATGGGATGGGTAATTTTGTGATGGCTTAAGATGCCATCAGAGAGGGGATTGATGGAGCAAGGACTTGTAAATGAGACTTGCTCGGAAGCAATCCTTTCGTTTTAACTCATTAACGAATTACTAACAACGTGTTTGTAATTAATAATCCGCATTTAGAAAAAGACACGCGGGACAAGGAAGCTTGCCTATGTGTTTACTAAACGGCAATAACATGAGCGAAGGACTAAAACGCACTTTAACAAGGGATCTTTACTGCGCATGCGTCTACTACATCTACGTAGTATGACGTACTAATGCTTGGAGGGAAAATCTTGCGCCTGCGCAATAGACGATAAAATGGCCGCTTGAAAGCTCACATGCATGGCACCTGCTTAGCTGAAATAGAATATAAGTTTTATATTAACGCAAATGCAGAAAGGGTAATAATAAATGTAGTGGGTTAGAGTAGAGGTTGGTGGTGTACAGTGAAATCATTTATTTTTGAAAATAACATTTCCTCTTTTGACTTTATTATTAGTGCACATTTGGGCTCTCTACACTTGTCTGAATCAAGCTAACTGACTTGACCCTACGCATGCGTACTAGAGAGAGAATACAAAAAGATGAGTAAGAACTTGTCACGCGTCCAAGGCCAGCGAAGATGTGCCCCGGGAACATAAGGGTGAAGAGTTCATATGAAGGAGCTTATTCATAACGTTGCAACATTTTGTATTAATAAAGTTTGGAGATGTATGGGAAAGGAAATTATTTAATAAAGTTTGAGGGGAGGGATTTGAATACAATGGTTTAAAGAAATAAGTGAAATGTAAGTATGGTGTGACGATCATCCCCCCCCTCGCCTGTCCAATCAGAGTTAGTATTTTGTAAAATTGAAACATTAATGGGTGGTACATGGCTATGGAAAGGTATAATTGAGGTAGTTTAGTTAGTTAGTTATGCTTAACGGGAGCACAGAAGCAGAGCTCAGGATGCTGTCGGAGTTGGGGGTGGTGCTGAAGCTGTGAGACGCTGATGAAGAAAATCGAATGCAGAACCATCTACTTAATTTAATTGGGTTAGAAAGAAGATCGCGGAAGAACCACGAGGAGGAAGAGAGTGTCAGAGAGGGGTGCGATGCAGTCGTCGGTATTTAGAGAGGTGAAATATCCTGTCCTGATTCCTGTCCTGAAGTCTTTGTCTCCTGATCTAGCCCGGGGACCCTTACCAGCCTTTTGGCCAGGGGGTTGGTCTTCACACCATACTTGCTAAATATAAATATATCGTATTGATAGATGTTCTTCTCTCTCTATGTCCTCTTCTTTCTGAGCATAGTTATTGTGTGGATCTGAATTGCTAAATTGCCTATTTGAAACTTGATTGAATTGACACTCTTGCGAATGAGGGTGTTTGTACTGAAACGTTTGAGATGGTTCACACTCAATTAATTTAGATAAAGTTTTAAAACTTCCAGAGTCTGTGATTATTTCATTTAATCGAGAAATGTTTAATAAGTTATGTTAATTATCACCATCAACTAGTTCCAACTAATGGTCCATTGACCAGAGGAAAGAACTAATTGATCAGTGAAAGGTTTAGTTAAGGAAAAGAAATAACTAAATCTTGAAGTATGAAAAGCATAAACTAAGTTCCAGCGGTCTACTTGCTGTTTAGTGGAAGTAGTTATATGGGCCCAGGTGTGTATATGGTAGTGGAGTATCTGCTGTTAGTACACCGCTGGATCACTTCAGTCCATCTGTGTCAATCAAGTCGCAGTTGTGGTGGTAAGAGAAGGAAAACCCAGAGTAAACGTTAGTTTATAAAGGGATTTCCCTTCGTAGCACACCACTGCGCCATTGATTCATTGTGCACGTCACAACCTCCGAGGTGCTTCAATCGCATCTAGATTACTACATGAATAAACCGGCGTGATTAACATCAAAACGCCGCACGGAGCTTGCGGCAACCTTTTTGTATAATGAATTCAATAACTCACTGAGCCATACGGCATTCACTAAGCTGGTTTAAAGCATCCGAAGGAGGCAGGGGTGCTGGAAAGGGGCTTCTTGAGCACAAAACAAAGGTCAGTGCTGCAGTTGGTGTAGGATTCTCGACTGTTTCCATTGTTAAGCAGAGGATAGTACAGGCATTTCGAGTTGTAGGGTGATGCTGGCAGACAGCGAGCAGATGATTGGGAGAGGAGGATTCCATCAGGTTTGAGACCCTGCACTCTTGTTTTGAATTCCTAGTAGACACACTGACACTGCATGTCAGACACAACCCCTGAAAGACCCGTGGGGCTGGGGAATCTGCAGTCACACTAACAGAGCCCTTTGAAATGCCAATATGGCTGAAGTAGTGGCAGTCACAGGTTAAGGGAATTCCCCGAAAGGCCAGTAGGGCCGGAGTCGCGGCAGTCACTAGCCAGGAGAGTCTTCTGAAAGGCCATTTGGACTGGCTAGGATTTTGTACATGCCTGGTGAAGGCCTCTGGAAGGACGGTAACGGAGGGAACAATCAGTGAGGGCCTGGTAGAGGAGCAGTGACTGTCAGTTACATGACAAGTTTCCGCCGGAAATGTAAATGATTCTGCCCATACATTTATTGTCTCGCGGAGCTGCTTCTTGTTGGTAACTGTGACGGTCTCCATTTCTCCACAGGTCTCCCCGCCTCCGAATGTCTTTGCGGGCTGTAGACTGCTAATATCAGTAGTACTGAAGAGCTGTTGATTTCGTAGGGTGTCACTAAAAATGGCAATCGGCATTCCATTGTGAAAGCCCCATGTACAAAATGTAACTGACTTTTTAAAAAAAAATTAAATCATTATTCTGTTGCCATAGCAAACTTTGGCTGATTCCCGCAACCCTGCCAAAAACGAAAAGCAGAAGCAAAAAAGCGGAAAGCAACACTTAACAAGCACAAAACAAAACAAGCGCGGGGGGGATGGCTGCAGAAAAGGAGCGCGTTTTGGATTTCCGATTAACAGCATCAGGATTGAACCGCGGGCACGGTTTACATATGGTACACAGAGGGTTCGATAGGCTAAGACACACTGCTCTGCATTCAGCCCTCTGAGCCTGATAAGTTACAAGTGGAGACATAATGTACTGCTTCGGTAAACGAACTCCCGTAGGGTGACCACAACATTTAACAAGCAGCAAACAAAGAAATGAAGTGTGTGCTCGTAAACGCAACCCTGCCAAAAACGAAAAGCAGAAGCAAAAAAGCGGAAAGCAACACTTAACAAGCACAAAACAAAACAAGCGCAGGGGGATGGCTGCAGAAAAGGAGCGCGTTTTGGATTTCCGATTAACAGCATCAGGATTGAACCGCGGGCACGGTTTACATATGGTACACAGAGGGTTCGATAGGCTAAGACACACTGCTCTGCATTCAGCCCTCTGAGCCTGACAAGTTACAAGTGGAGACATAATGTACTGCTACGGTAAACAAACTCCCGTAGGGTGACCACAATATTTAACAAGCAGCACAAAGAAAAGAAGTGTGTGCTCGTAAACTTAAGCCATCTGCTGAGCGAGAGCCGATCCAAGCACAAATGTGGAGGTGGGTGTGTCCCTTGCCCGGGTGGAGGGCACGCGCCTTGTAATGAAAGCCCAAGGAAACCTGAAACAAAACAGATGGCCCCTGCGCGCCCCTGCGCGCCCCTGCGGGCTCCCGTGAGCAAAACGCTCTGGGAGTAAACATTTCTGGAAAAGCTGGGACATCCACACGCCTTTGGCCAATTGCGTGCTACAGCCTGACGCAAAGGCCAATAGCATGTGAGCACCACACGCACGAGCTTGTCTAAAAGCTGAAGTGATTCCAAGAGGTCGATTTCCTAGTGCAGCGCATGTGCTGCGCTAGGCTCGACCTAAAAGGCCTGGTCATTATACTTCCAAAATGACACAGTTAATTACCGCCGTGATCGAGTACGGGGCGAAAGCAGCAGGTGCACCGCGCGTGGTCGGCGCTGCTGCAGGATTGCTTGTAAGGCGGCAGGGAGCGGGGTGAAATTACCATGCCAGCCTGATACATGATTGTATACAAGGGTTCATGGACAAAGCTTCTGGCATTGTGTTAATGACAGTCTGCCAGAGTATCCAGTTAACAGTGAAACACATATTATAAAATACATGATGGTGAAATAACGAAGTACAGTTGCCCCGTCATTATCATGCTAAACACGATATGTATGTCATAAATAATATACACAAGTCAGTTTAAAGCACCTATTGTAAAAATGCAGCAACAAGGATTCTGGGCATGTGAGCCACAACATTGGTTATACAAATCATTGTCAAACCTAGCTGCGAAAATGCAGTGACAAGGTTTCTAGGTGCATTGGCCACAACATAGGTTATAACAAACCATAACTGAACATCGCTACTGAGATGGGAGCATCACAATGTAATCGGTGACCAGTTATCTGCCACATGGCTGTACACAGTGTGCATTCTGCAGGAACCCCACAAGGAGAAAATGATGACGAGGTCAAATTCATTTGGAGGCTATACTTAGGGGCTACTAGTCTGGTAAGGTCAAGGGCGGCAGGCAGACCATGCGGCCAAGGAATGGCAGTGGAGACACATTGGCAGTCACATTCATTCATTAATCAGGCAAGCTAGTTGGGCACTGCTGGCATCCAGTTCATTCAAGCCATTCTGGATGCTGTCTAGTAGGTGCATCCACTTGCATTCACGGGTGTTAAGAATGGGTTGGATGTCACCACCCCTGGGACCCAAAGTAACTCTCTCCAGCACCACCCATTTGATGTTTTCTGGTTGGTGATTCATCCTTTGGAAGTGTTCCACCAAGGGTGCTCCAACCACACCACACCTCACTCTACTACAGTGGTGTAGCACCTGTGCCTTCACCTTTTGGCGTGTCTGACCTATGTAAATCATATCGCATGGGCAGAGGATGGCGTAGATGACATCTTGTGTGTTACAATTTGTGTGGCTTTTGAGATTGATCACGTGCTGCTTGAAAGTCAGTTGTTTAGTCTGGATAGTGAGACTACATGCCTTGCAATGTCCGCACTTATAGTGACCTATGATTTCCGGAAGATGTCACAGAGTTTGAATGGTGGGTGATGGAGGAGTCTCTAGGAGGGAACGGACCACGTGGTCACGTATGCTTTTCCCTTTCCTGAATGAGTGCATAGGTGGTTCCATCATTTCCAAGTCGTCCGATATGAGCTTCCAGTAGTGGTTGATAATCCGTCTGATAGTGTTACTATGGGTGCAAAACGTAGTCACACAGATCATCCTGTTGGTCATGTCCTTGTGACGAGTTTTGGTCGTGAGTAGAGTTTCCCTAGGGTTAAACCAGGCTCTCTTCTGGGCACGTTTCTCCAACATCCTTGGGTAGCCCCTTTCAATGAGGCGGCCCTTGAGGTTGTCTGATTCCATGAAATAGTCTTTCTTGCGTGAGCAATTACGGCGGATCCTTAAAAATTGTCCAAATGGCAAATTGTCACGCAATCCTCTGGGGTGGTGGCTATTGTACCGCAGTAGCGAGTTCCTCTCAGTTGGCTTCCTGTATAGTGTGGTATGCAACAAGTTGTTGTCTTCTTTGATGGTGATGTCCAAGAAATCGATTGGGCTGGTGTCTGAGTGCATGGTGAATCTGATGTCTATGGATCTCTGGTTGAGCCACAGAAAAAAGGCATCCAGTTGCTCTGAGTTCCCTGTCCTAATGAGAAGAATATTGTCGATGTAACGTCGCCACAGTGTTACCTGATCAAGATAAGGATTATTCTCATGGAACACAAAGGTGTTTTCGAAATGGTCCATGTATATATTGGCCAGGTCCGGTGCGAAACTTGCCCCCATGGCTACGCCTTTTGTTTGTAGGTAGAACTCCCCTTGAAAGAAGAAGAAATTGCGCATCATAGCAATCTCCAGAAGCTCAATAATGAAGTCAATGGGCACCAGTGTGGGTGCCAGTCTTTTGTTCAGGGCTATGCGCATAACTTCCAAAGCTGGTCTTTGAGGGATGCTTGTATACAGAGATACAATGTCTAAGGTCACCAATCGTTGTTGTGTTCGATCGTAAGAGAGGTTGTCAACTAGACCAATAATCTGCAAGGTGTCCCTTAAGTAGGACCTGGTAGTTTCTGCGATGGGCTTCAGAAAAAAATCAATGTATCTACAGAGTGGTTCCAGTAGTGAGCCACAACCCGACACTATGGGCCGTCCGGGTGGGTGGTTCAAGTTCTTGTGTACCTTGGGTAAGGTATATATGGTGGGTAGTCGCAGTTGTTTTTGGTTGAGGAAATTGAATTCCAAATCAGAGACAAAGCCCAGTTTATGAACTTTTTCTGTGACACGTAGGACAGTTTGGTTAATTCCTTCGTGGGTTCAGTTCTCAGTCGGGTGTAGCTGACGCCATCTCCAAGTTGGTTGTAGACCTCCGTCTTGTAATCAGTGGTGTCCTGAACAACAATGGCTCCGCCCTTCTCAGCTGGCTTGATCACAATACGGTCATTATCCTTCAGAGATAGTAGGGCTTCATGTTCCGTTTTTGAAATGTTATGCTTAACATACTAGCGGGTGGCAACCGACTTCATCACATCCCTGAGTACAACACTCTCATATGTGAGTATTTTGTTGGATACCAGATGGACTGGTGGCGTGAAAGTTGAAGGGACCCTGAGCCCAGTGTGGGAGGTGGATGGAAGCAATGGAGAATGCTTAAAATCCCAACCTGACCTTCCTAAAAAAACGGTGTAGTTCAGCCTTGATGTTGAACTGGTTAGGCTAGGCGGTGGGTACGAAGGACAGCCCTTTTTCTGAGGACATTGGTTTCGCTCTCCGTGAGTGTATGCGAGGATAGGTTGATAACCGGACTTTGCAGTCTCTTCACCATCTGTAGACCCGGCGTCGGGTCTGAATTTCCCTGTGGCTCTCTGGGGGGAAGCAAACTTGTTTCTGCCCTCTCGTGCGGCCTCCGTCCAAGTTCTGGCCCCTCTGTGCTTGACCCAATCGTTGGCCTTGGTTCCAGTTGTAACCCCTGCCTCTGGGGGGGTCTCCATCAGGCCTCTTCTAAAAAAGACGGTCCCTGTGGTTGGTACCAATTATCCTGGTATTGGTAATCTGAACTGGTGCCAGCCTGTTCAGCATCACTCCTGGTACCGTTAGATCCAGAGGATTCAGAAAAGGTAGTGAATCTCCTGCGGCCCCTGTAGGCTCCTCTGCCTCTCCCTGTGAACCTCCCTTGGTGATCTTGCTTGTAGTAATCTTCCTGTAGGTAGGGGTAGGTCACCTTCTTGTCGTAATAGCAATTGTCTTTCGCTAGTTTTTCCAATTTCTTGGTTTGGGTGTTGGTGTCAAAGTCCCCGATGGATTTCTCAAGGCGTGCAAGGGCCTCTTTGGCATTAGTGAATGCCGAGTCTCCCGCGATTTCTTGTTTGAGTTCTGCAATTTCTCTGAGTAGTTTCTCAACTTGTTCTTTTGCCGTTTCTACTCCCAACACCATCCAGTGGCGTGAGCAGTTGTTAGCAACAAAGCTGACGTTTTCTTTAAACTTAGGTTGATCCACAAAGATTGCAGGCTCGTTTTTGACCTGGAGTCCCACTGGTATTATGTTAGCCTGTAGGTACTTGGTAAGTAAGTGGCCGTAAAGGCATGTGCGAATTAACTTCTTTTCGAGTCTTTCTAGATGAGAGATTTTATCATTCAGTGTAAAATCTATATCTGCGGTGGTTGAACAGAGAAAGTTGGTGCTAGATGGTCCCTGAATGTGTTGGTTAATGTAGTCTTCCGTGTAGGAAAGGGTCTCACTCTCTGACATGATTGAGAGATTAATTCCCAGACTATGTGCTAGGCCTGAGATCTAGAATGGCAGAGTACATTTACAAGGCAAACAGGAAACTGGAGGCCAGCCAGGAGCTCATGAACCACTGGTATGATCAGAAGGCTACTATGCCTGAGTATATTCCAGGACTATTGGTGTGGGTGTTGGAGCCTGTGGCTCCCAGGGCCGTCCATGACAAGTGGAGTGGGC
Source organism: Calotriton arnoldi (assembly GCA_963921515.1). Lineage (NCBI taxonomy): Eukaryota > Metazoa > Chordata > Amphibia > Caudata > Salamandridae > Calotriton > Calotriton arnoldi. The sequence goes on from CAWUFW010021029.1 coordinate 114,580, forward strand.
CCTATCCAATCTTAGAAAAGAAGGGTGAGGTTACCTATTTGGTTGACCTTGGCACCCCCAGGAACCCTCATAGGGTCCTGCATGTGAATAGATTGAAACCCCACCATGCCAGGGCGGATATGACCATGTTACTGGTCACTGATGAGGGAGTGGAGGAGGAAACTGAGCCAGTGCCCGACCTCCTCTCCACTAATGTGCAAGATAGGTCAGTGGAGGGGGTTGTACTCTCTCCCAAGTTAACAGAGCAGCAGCACAGACACTGTAGGCAAGTGCTGGAGCAGTTTGATGGTCTGTTCTCTTTGACCCCAGGCATCACTGAGTGGTGTGTGCACCACATTGACACTGGTGACAGCCTACCTGTCAAAAATAAACTGTACAGGTTGTCTGACCATGTCCGAGCGCCAGCATTAAAGCTGAGGTTGCTAAGATGCTGCAATTGGGGGTAATTGAACCACCTGAAAGTCCATGGGCCAATCCAGTGGTACTGGTGCCCAAACCTAATCCTCAGGGGGGACCCAAAGAGTTAAGATTCTGTGTGGACTACAGAGGGTTGAATGCAGTCACAAAGACTGACGCTCACCCTATACCTAGAGCTGATGAGCTCATTGACAGGTTAGGGGCTGCTAAGTACCTGAGTACTTTTGATTTGACTTCAGGTTACTGGCAGATTGCCCTCACTGATGGAACAAAGGAGAGGTCAGCATTCTCCACACCAGAGGTACATTATCAGTTCAAGGTAATGCCCTTTGGCTTAAAGAATGCACCTGCCACCTTCCAAAGGTTGGTGAACAGGGTCTTGTCTGGGTTGGAACAGTTCAGTGCAGCTTACCTGGATGATATAGCTATATATAGTTCTACCTGGGGGGATCGCTTAAGCCACCTAAGGGAAGTGCTTCAGGCCATGCAGCAGGCAGGCTGACTACTAAGGCAAGCAAGTGCCAAATAGGGCAGAGTTCTGTGGTGTACCTGGGCCACCTGGTAGGTGGGGGCCACATAGAGGGGCCGATTCCGATCTCGGCCGGTAGGGCTCCGAATCGGATTCGGCTTAACCGGATCCGATTCGGAGCCCTATTGCCCAACCAATTTGTACGCGCGTCCGGGCGAGCCATAACGATGCGAAATCGCCGAACGACTCGTCCAAGCGTCCCGACCGCTCCGACCGACTCGTACCTGGGTCTAACCGCACCGACCGACTCGCTCGGACTCGACTCGCACCGCGCAATGGAGACGTTCCCCGGCCGGGTAAGTACGATGCGCGCCGCGAGCAGTCCGACCGAGCCGCGCACTCCGGCTCCAAAGAGCAGTCGGAGCCGTACTTTGGGGGTCCGTGTCGGACCCCCTGTACGCGTAGCCGCGCGAGTCGCACACAGGGGGACCCATGGGTCCCCCTACCTGTGCGTGTACGGCGCGAGTCGCTTCGCCGCGTACACGCTGTAGGGGGCGCCCTTGTCCGCCTCGCACCCATTGAGTCAATGGGAGCCCGCGTACGCGTTGTACGACAGGCTCCCATTGACTTCAATGGGAGTCCGACCGACTCGAGTCCGATGGAATACGTGCGCATCGTACTCGTTCGGTCGGGCTGCACGGGTCCGATTCGGTCGGAATTCTCTCCGGGTCCGGCTCGGTCGGAGAGATTTCCGGCCCGAATCAGAATCGGCCCCATAGTCTCTCCAAGCTAAAATCCAAACTATTTTGGATTGGACAGCTCCTGTTACCCAGACTCAGGTCAGGGCATTCCTTGGACTGACAGGGTACTATAGAAGGTTTGTTCAAAATTATGGGACCCTTGTGGGGCCCCTAACAGAACTCACTTCTAAGAAGAGGCCCAAAAAGGTGTATTGGACCCCAGAGTGTCAGAAGACTTTTGACACTCTGAAAGCTGCTATGTGTTCAGCACCGGTGTTGCTGGCCCCTGACTACACAAAATAATTTGTGGTTCAGACAGATGCTTCAGAACAAGGGATTGGGGCAGTGTTGTCACAGCTAAATGAAGGGCCTTGATCAGCCAGTTGCCTTTATTAGCAGGAGACATCTTCCCAGAGAGCAGAGGTGGAGTGCCATAGAGAGAGAGGCTTTTGCTGTGGTTTGGTCCCTGAAAAAGTTGAGACCATATTTGTTTGGGACTCACTTTCGTGTTCAGACTGACCACAGGCCTCTTAGGTGGCTCATGCAGATGAGAGCGGAGAATCCCAAGCTGTTAAGGTGGTCCTTTTCCCTACAGGGAATGGACTTTACAGTGGAACACAGACCTGGGGTTGCCCTTGCAAATGCGGATGGACTTTCCAGGTTTTTCCACTTAGCTGATGAGGACTACCAGGGTGTAGGTTAGTAACCCATCACCTTTAGTTTGGGGGTGGTGGGCTATGTTGGAATGTCATCATGTGCCCTGGGCACCCCCCAACTTTTTCCTGACTGGTACTGGTAGTAACTGACTCTGACTGACCCTGGGCTCTACCTAACCAGGCCCAGGGCCAGTGCTATGCTGAAAGAGACACATTTAGAATACAGTGAAAACACCTACATACACTAGGGTACACTAAGGGTTGGGGTACCCCTGTGATTAGCATGACCTACCCCATGGGCCCTAGTACATAATAGGGCAGGGGGATTGAAACTATCACTCGGTCCCTAGTATATAATAGGGCATGGTAGTTTAGAGGCCAGCAGCTGTTTTCTGCACTTGCATGTGTGCACTGCTGGGCCTGAGGTCAGTTTAAAAGTAGCCTTTGCGGTAGGACTGCTTTTAAAAAGTAAATTGTGCCTAAACTCGACTCTTGTGTTTGGAGCACTTAAAAATGGTTAACCTACAATGTTTGGGCATATTAGGTACTAGGTGTCCCGGGGTGGGGGCCAGATATCTATAGGGTGGACCCTTATAAAATGAGTTTTATATGCCTTGGGTAAAGTGAAATTGCACATTTCACTCCCCACATTGTATAAAGTGCTGCCCAAAATCGACTTTGGTGGTAGGAGCACTGTGGAGGGAGGATCTGCAATATTTCTGCATATTCAGAACCCCTACAGTCTTCCATAGGTATACCAGGGGTGGGGGTCCTGTAGATATAGGCAGAGTACTTATAAAATATGTTTTTATAAGCCCTGGTGCTGGAAAAATGGACCAAGTCATTTTTCCCATTAAAAACCCCCTGCCACATAGGTTAACATGGGCGAAAGTTATTAACTAATAACTCTTGATAGGAGAAGGCTAAAAATCCCATTCAAAGACTTCCCAGAATAGTTTTAATAAACTTAACAATATGATATTGTTGAATTTCTCCTAAAATGTACATACAAGAAGTTATAAGACTTTCTTGTTTGTAAGTCCAAATTCAGCCTTCCAGTGGTCTGTCCTGATTGGTCAGAGTTAAGGGGATTAGCCAGGCTTCTTTGAAGAGGTGATAAAGAGCCCCTGGGGTTGAACAGCTCTGCTGGGAGGGCAGGGTCCTGTTGCACAAGAATGCCAGAGCAGGGGGAGGAGTCGTAAACAATGGACTTCAAGGGAAAGGGAGGACTTCAGTGTCATTTACAACCTTACCCTCTTGACCCCCAGCCAGATGCTAGGATTAAGGGAGGAATGAGCAGATGCAAGGGGGAGAGGCTGTGGAGATTTGCCATCCAAGGGGTGTGTTTAGCCAGCTCTTCTCTCCCTGCTGGAAAATCAGCCATTATGAATTTGGAAGAATTGGTGCACTCTGGGACAAAATAGTGCCACACTCTGCAGGAAGTGGTCAGACCTTTGGGTGGAACCCTGCAGCCCATTGGACAAGAGTGACCTCCTGCTTGACCCAGAGAAGTTGGAATAAGTATCTGAGAAGGGCAGAGCCCCTCAGATCTGCTGCTTGAAACCTAAGAAAGCAAGACGGTCATGCTGGAAGTTTGATGTGCATTTCTAAAGGCCTGCACTCTGAAGATTGCTCCTTCTGCACCATCTGCATCTACAGCCTGTGGATTACTTTGCTGTAAAAGGACTAAAAAGTGGACTCCCTGCAAGCTACAGGTTAGCAGAGCTCACCTGGAACATCACCACCAAGAATCCTCAACCTAGAGAACTACCAGTGGATTTGTAAGGGTTTTGTCCAAGTGGGTTTTGTTGGGAACTGAAGTCCTCAACTTTCAAGGACCATCTTGGAGCTTCCAGACCCTTGGAGTGAGTTTGAGATGCTTTGCGACCCTTTGGGGAACTTCAGGAAGAAGTTCCAGAAGTTTGGAGAACTTTGGAGCAACTTTGGGAAAAAGCTCCATAAGGGGACTGACTCAACCTGGCCCGCCAAGCCACCTGCCTTCAACCGCGAGCCGGCCTGCCGTCCAGGTTTGTCCCACTGAAAAGCTCAGTAGGTCCCACTTCCAGAGTTTGACCAGGAGTAGAAGAAATCCGAGGCCGGCGAAAACTCACCGAATCCGGCCTGGTGAAGAGTATCGAGGGACCCTGCGAGAAAAAGCTCCGTAAAAGTTTCTAAGTTCAAGCGAAGAAAAGGTGACCGGGAGTAACCCCGAAAGCCAAGCCGCCTGCCTTCAACCGTGTGTCTGCCTGGATCCTTGGTTTGTCCCACTGGAACGCTCCGGAGGTCGGACTACCATAAGTTTGACTGGTAGCTCATCGCAAGGCAATCCGGTGTACCCTCACCGAATCCAGACTGGCTGAGAGCTTCGAGACGAGAGACCCTGGGAAGAAATGCTCCAGAAAAGTTTCTAAGTCCGAAGGTAAAAACTTTGACCCAGACCTACCGCGAAGGGTAGCCGCCCAGGGCTCCATCGCGGTCGGCCTGAAACTTTGACTTGGACCCGGTCTATTGTGACCAGATGTCCCGATAAGGCGCTATAGGTTTCTATGTGCTAGAAATTGCTAAATCTTTGAAAATTCATATCTCTGGTTCCCTACATTGGATTTTTGTTGTTTTGGTGTCATTTTAAATATAAAAATATTTCCTATTTCTATAAATTGGTGTTGGATTTTTATTTTGTATTGTGTCTTAATTATTTACTGAAATGGTGTTTATAAATGATTTACATACCTGTCTTTGAAGTTAAGCCTGCCTGCTCGCAGCCAAGCTACCAAGGGTTGAGCATAGGAATAATTTTCTAACACCTATTCTGAGCCCTATACGGTGTTAGTGACCTTATTGCCAGTGGCAGATATACATTTGCCCCTACTAATAATCCACTTTCCAAAAATGAGGTATACAAAGCAACCAAGAAAAGGCTTTGACTAAACAATAATAAAATATAATGATCAAGATATAATGCAATTTTTCTTTGATTCAATTGCTAATATTGTGACCAATAATCATGTAAAAAGAAAACATAATCAATTAAAGTAGTACAGATTTTACCAACTCTTCACCAAAACTCTCCTGACTGTTTTGAATATTCTGCAGTCTTTAATGTTTTATAAAGGTGTGCTCTGAAGCCCAAGTACCTGCTCTGCAAATCTCATCCAAAGTGACACCTCAAAACTCTGCTCAAGAAGCACCAACACTTCTTGTAGAAGTGCAGTCCAAGTGGTAAAGATTGATCAGAATTTAAATAAGCAAGCCCAATAATCTTTTCAATCCAACAACTCAAGGTTATCTTAGGCACCTTCTTTCCTCTACCAGGAAGGCCAAATGTTCAAACAAAGAGACAGTTTTTCTGAACTCGCTGGATCTGTTAGGATAAATGGATAGTGCACACTTATCATCCAACAAATTTAAGATCTGCTTTTATTCAGAAGAAGGAGAACAATAGAAAGGAGCGAGAATACGTTCCTGAGAAGAATTAAATTTAGGATTGATCTGGGGTTGTAAAAGGCAAAATAGAATCTCAACACCACTGCATCATTGAAGAATCTTAAGTAAGGTCGACGGCAGAGTAAAGCAGATGGTTCCCCCCAACATTCTAGCAGAGGGGATAGCTACTAAAACTGGATCTTATAGGAGAGAAATTTGAAACTCACTGTGCTTAATGGTTCAAAAGATGGGCTTTGCAAAGCTCTTAAGGCTAAAGACAGATCCCAAGGAGGAACTGAAGAACGAATAACAGGGCAATAAATGGCAAAACTGTTAAGCATCCTGTCAGGAAAAGCCCGGATGGGGACCCCGTAATGCCTACCGTGATGTTCGACCCTCGGTCGCGGAGAGAATAACGTCCGGCATCCGCAGGGTTAACAACTTCCTCACCCCCTCTCCTCTACAGGACGACGCGGAGGTCACGAGGGACAACGTCCAATCAGGGCCGGGAGAGGCGTGGAAAAAGGTCCTCTCGCGAGAGAACGAGAAAAAGGAGGAAGCTGTCGAGGACGGAGACAGCGCAGCCACGGACGCCGAGGAGGGAGAAAAACAGGAAGATCTCTGGACAGCGGGGAGGCGAGGAGAGCTGGAAGCGGAAGCCCCGAGGAGAGAAGACGCTGCCGCCACCGAGGAACCAGAGACGTGGAGCGAGGACTGGTGGATACCCCCGGGAGACACGAGTTTGCCGCCGTGACTCAGGAGAGTTACGGTCTTGGCGGTGAGTAAATAGAGACAGGGAGAACAGGGGGGAAGGAGGGATACGGACACGGGAGCCGGGGCGGACGTCTGCTAGTGGCAGAACAGTCCCGCTTCTTTTCTTTTAAGGCGATTTGCCTTCACCTTGGGGAGTCCTTTCCCTTAAGAGTATTGTTTGTATGCTGCTTAGGCCCTGACATTTCTTTATGGTGGGAGCACCAGTAAGGGCGAGTGCCTGACCATTGTTGGTAAACCGGACCAACCTTGCACTTTAAAAGTGAACTCTCATTATCCCCTCCCCCCCTCACGACCTATCCCAAACCCGTTACCCCTTCCCTCACGTATCTCACCACCATCGACCACTGTACAGCACTATCTGCACCGGGAATGGTGAAGGGTGTCACAATGCCAAAAGGTTAAAGACCGGAAAACTTACCGCCACTCTTTGTTTCTTGTCTTCCCTTTGAGTATCCTGGGGAGCCACCGCAAAGAAGGAGAAATCAAGATTCCGAAGGCAAAGCCACCGAACATACAGACAAACATCCCCACCTACTGACGGACTGTATTGGCCTCAACCCACCCACCGGCGTTAATTTTGTTCTCTACCTTCAGCCATCCTATACGACCAATAAAAATCTCTTAACATCACGCAACCTATCCGGCCTCCTAGCTTTCATTTCCGACCCTCCCTCCGACAGGTGGTGTCAGAAGTGGGATCGTCGGAAATGGAGGCCGCTTTGAAGAAAATGGCCGACAACCAGGAGAAACTAGGACAAGTCATGGAGAAGTTCCTCGCGGTAGCAGAAGAAGACCGCGAGAAACTCCACAAGTCCCTCACAGAGCAGAGCCAGACTCAGGGAACCGTGATTACTCGACTGGCCGAAACCCTTACACAACAGCGGGGACATCCTGCCCTCCCCTCAGTCGTGTTACAAAAGTATGTCAGCGGGGAGGATCCAGATTTCTTCTTCGCTAAGTTTGAGCGGATGGCCCGAGTGGCCGCATGGCCAGATGATAAATGGGGCCAGTATCTGGGCCCCCTTCTCTCCAGTGAACTTCAAGCCGCCTATCAGGCCGCAAACCCCCTTGGGGTCACCCCCTATCCTGACATCAAAAAGACTATTCTTGAACGCATGGGTCTAGATCATGAGACCTACAGGATCCGGTTGCGCCAGATTAGGGAAGGGCCCCAAGAGACTCCACGGGCACTGTATTATAGGGTGCGAGACATGACGGACCGCTGGTTAAAACCCGAACAGTCCACGAAAGAGGAGATCATGGAGAAAGTGTACCTCGAACAGTACCTGACATCCCTCCACCCCCCTATTCAACGATGGGTCAGGCAGCATACCGATCTCACTCTGGTGAAGGCAGTGGAGATAGCAAGCGCGTACAATCGAGCACAAGAAATTCAAAAGGGGAGGGACGAAGGACAGTGGAAATATGGAGGGGGGAACACCAATCCTCGGTTACCTAGACCACCTCCTGGGAGAAAACCGGAAACTGTGACTCTGTTACCTGGACCACCCCCACCTTCCTTTTGACAGCCAGCGCCCATGGGTCCTCAATGCTTTCACTGCGGTGCACATGGACATATTGCACGCGTCTGTCCCCAAAAAGAGGAACCCATGGAAATCGGGCTCACTCGGTCTTTCGTTTGTAACCCTGTTCCTCGTGGGGCTCGCCCCTACCATAGAATAGTGAGGGTGAATGGGGAACAAAGGGGAGCCCTCATAGACACCGGATGCCTCCAGAGCGTTATTCAGCCACAGGTCATCCCAGGGGGGTAAAGTCAGGGAAAGGCATAGTAACTATCCAATGTGTACACGGGGACCAGAAGCCCTATAACACCACCGAGGTATACGTCCAACACGACCCTGATATTGACCCTGTTCCCCTCAAAGTGGGGCTGATTCCCCAGCTCCCGGAGCCCTTCGTACTAGGGACAGACTATCCCCACATGAGCCAACTGATCTTGGAAACAATACCCGAAGAAGAAGAATGGGGACAAACCGCACCCTTTTCCCGAATACCTGATTATGAACTGTGCCCAGGGAAGTCCCGAAAAAGCAAGAAACAGAGAAGGAACGAGAAGCGTCAGGGGGTCCCTGTCTCCCTAACTCAGACTGCCACCACCAAGGTATGGGAACACGATCAGGGCTTTAGGGTAGCCCAAAGAGAGGACCCCACGTTGCAGGAAGCATGGAATAGGTCTTCAGAACAGGAAGACCCCGATCTCGTAGGTCCCCAGTTCTTCAGGACCAAGGGTCTGTTGTATAGGAAAGGAGGGAAAGAGGCGAATCCCCAATTATTAGTACCACAGTCACACCGCGAGAAAGTTTTGTATCTAGCCCATAGCCATCTCCTAGGTGGCCATTTCGGGGGAGAAAAAACCGAGAAGGCCATCCTTGAAAACTTTTATTGGCCGGGGGTGTACCATCAGGTCCGGAAATATTGTAGAGAATGCAGCATCTGTCAGAAGAACAGCAGGGTTATGCCCCTACGGGTACCTCTACACCCCCTTCCGGTGATCGAGGAACTGTTCTCCCGGATAGGGATGGACATCATCGGTCCTCTTCTTCCCTCCCGTAGTGGGTACAGATACGCCTTGGTTTTAGTTGATTATGCCACACGGTTCCCGGAAGCAGTAGCCTTAAGACAACCAAACGCTACTCAGATAGCAAAGGCCATGATTAATATCTTTTCCAGAGTCGGATTCCCCAAAGAAATCATAACAGACCAAGGTACTCCTTTTGTGTCGAACCTAATGAAACAAGTGTGTCAACAGCTGAAAATAAAACAGATCAGAACAGCCGCATATCATCCTCAGACAGATGGTCTATGTGAAAGGTATAACGCGACATTAAAAACCACCTTGAAAAAATTGCTCGAGTTAGAGGCTCGGAAATGGGACGAAATGTTACCCCTGGCTCTTTTTGCTCTTCGCTGTAAACAGCAAAAGAGCACCGGTTATTCACCATTTGAGTTATTGTACGGAAGGCAGCCCCGTACCCTTCTAGATATGATAAAGGAGGAATGGGAAGAGGAACCCGAGGGGGCGAGACCACTGCCAGAGTATGTCCTGGGGTTGAAAACCAGCCTGTACAAAATCCGAAACATAGTAAAAACCCATCTGGAACAGGCCCAAGAACAGCAAAAAAGACAGTATGACAAAAAGACCAAGGAGCGAACATTGCATATTGATGATTTTGTACTGGTTATGAGGCCTACGTCAGAGCATAAAATGTTGGGACAATGGCAGGGCCCCTTTAGGGTCCTTGCACAAGTAACCCCGGTGACGTACCGACTAGAGCTAGACCCCAAAGAGAAAAGAAACACCCAGATCTACCATATAAATCTCCTAAAAAAATGGGAAGGACCCAGACCGGTCTTTATGGCTACACCGGATAGTTGTGACCCCCTGTTTAAACAAAGCATAGATCACGATCTACCCTCCTTCCAACAAAAAGAACTGAGAAATAGGCTGACGCCCCTGGAGAGGGTGTTTTCCCTAACACCAGGAAAAACCACCCTAATCCATCATGCCATTCACACTGAACCAGGGAAGAAGGTGCGATTAAGACCATACCGAATACCTGAGGCCAGAAGAGGGGCTATCGAGGCCGAGGTCCAACAAATGTTGAAAATGGGCATTATTGAGCCTTCCAAAAGCGAATGGAATTCCCCAATAGTGCTCGTGCCTAAGCCTGATGGTTCCATTCGCTTTTGCATTGATTTTAGGGAAGTCAATAAGATCTCTCGTTTCGAAGCATTCCCTTTACCCCGCGTTGACGAGATGATCGAAAAGCTAGGGAAGGCCAAATATATCAGTACCCTGGACCTGTGCAAGGGGTACTGGCAGGTACCCCTTAGAGAGTGTGACAAGGAGAAAACCGCTTTCTCCACCCCGGGAGGGCTGTTCCACTTCAAGATGCTACCCTTCGGTCTGCATGGGGCACCAGCCACTTTTCAGCGCCTAATGAATCTGATCCTGGAGCCGCACCAGGAATACGCCTCAGCATATATAGATGATATTGTTATCTACAGCGATACCTGGGACCTCCACTTGGTCCACCTAGAAAAAACCATTCAGGCACTGGAAGAAGGGGGACTCACCATAAACCCGGCCAAAAGCCATCTGACCGCTCGGTCAGTAAAATACCTTGGTTATCTTCTAGGAGAAGGGTTTATCAAACCACAAGAAGAGAAAGTAGCCGCAATATCGCAGCTGCCATTCCCCACAACACGCCGGGATCTCCGGGCTTTCCTGGGTATATTAGGATACTACAGGAGATTCATTCCGGACTTTTCGGAAGTAGCAGCCCCCTTGACCGATCTCTTGAAAAAAGACGCACATACAGAGAAAAACCTGAGGAATCCCTCCCACAGTGTACAACAGGCCTTTATACACCTAAAAACCCTCCTCACTACTAATCCGGTCCTCCTAAGTCCTGACTACAACCGGCCCTTTATATTACAGACCGACGCCTCGGAGAAAGGGTTGGGGGCAGTTCTGTCACAAGAGGACTCAAAAGGCCAAGAGAAGCCCGTACTCTACATCAGTAGAAAGCTGTTCCCCAGAGAAAGCAAGTATGCCGTTATAGAAAAGGAGGCCCTGGCTATTAAATGGGCTGTGGAATCATTGAAGTATTACTTGGAGGGTAAGGAATTCATGCTATATACAGACCACGCTCCTTTGGAATGGCTTGCCAGAAACAAGGGACACAATGACCGCATCTTACGATGGTTTCTGGCCCTCCAGCCGTTCCATTTCACCACCCATCACAGAAAAGGCAAGGACCAAACTAATGCCGATTACCTCTCTAGGTATCCACTTGAACGGTATCCTGCTGGCAGGAAAGTTAGGGTTGGGGAATGTCAGGAAAAGCCCGGATGGGGACCCCGTAATGCCTACCGTGATGTTCGACCCTCGGTCGCGGAGAGAATAACGTCCGGCATCCGCAGGGTTAACAACTTCCTCACCCCCTCTCCTCTACAGGACGACGCGGAGGTCACGAGGGACAACGTCCAATCAGGGCCGGGAGAGGCGTGGAAAAGGTCCTCTCGCGAGAGAACGAGAGAAAGGAGGAAGCTGTCGAGGACGGAGACAGCGCAGCCACGGACGCCGAGGAGGGAGAAAAACAGGAAGATCTCTGGACAGCGGGGAGGCGAGGAGAGCTGGAAGCGGAAGCCCCGAGGAGAGAAGACGCCGCCGCCACCGAGGAACCAGAGACGTGGAGCGAGGACTGGTGGATACCCCCGGGAGACACGAGTTTGCCGCCGTGACTCAGGAGAGTTACGGCCTTGGCGGTGAGTAAATAGAGACAGGGAGAACAGGGAGGAAGGAGGGATACGGACACGGGAGCCGGGGCGGACGTCTTCTAGTGGCAGAACAGTCCCGCTTCTTTTCTTTTAAGGCGATTTGCCTTCACCTTGGGGAGTCCTTTCCCTTAAGAGTATTGTTTGTATGCTGCTTAGGCCCTGACATTTCTTTATGGTGGGAGCACCAGTAAGGGCGAGTGCCTGACCATTGTTGGTAAACCGGACCAACCTTGCACTTTAAAAGTGAACTCTCATTATCCCCTCCCCCCCTCACGACCTATCCCAAACCCGTTACTCCTTCCCTCACGTATCTCACCACCATCGACCACTGTACAGCACTATCTGCACCGGGAATGGTGAAGGGTGTCACAATGCCAAAAGGTTAAAGACCGGAAAACTTACCGCCACTCTTTGTTTCTTGTCTTCCCTTTGAGTATCCTGGGGAGCCACCGCAAAGAAGGAGAAATCAAGATTCCGAAGGCAAAGCCACCGAACATACAGACAAACATCCCCACCTACTGACGGACTGTATTGGCCTCAACCCACCCACCAGCGTTAATTTTGTTCTCTACCTTCAGCCATCCTATACGACCAATAAAAATCTCTTAACATCACGCAACCTATCCGGCCTCCTAGCTTTCATTGCCGACCCTCCCTCCGACACATCCATTTGACAGCTTCACCGTTGCCTTATCAGACGCATGTACATGCTCTCCGATGTGGCGTCGGCAACGTCACTACGTTGGGCAGCGACACACTAGGAAGATAGGCAAAAATTACTGGCATTACAAACAAGCTTGGTGCATTGGCAGGCAACCTTGAAGCAGAGATCACAAGTTTCACATTTCCATGCATGAATAGTTCATCTATGGATCCTTAAGTTAACCATGTAACAAAGACTACATTTCTTACCATGGGGATACTACGGCACATTTTCCCATATCTGTGATTCTCTAAGAAGTTCCAGGCTACTATTTTCCTGATTATATCTGAGGCTCACACCTTTCTGTTTTTACAGATTTTTATATATAAAACACAGGCAGAAAACCATCTATATTCCTGTCTGTATTTATTTTTAAATATTGACAGAAACATACATTTTGTTTTTTGAGGGATTCTTAATGCTGGCAATCATGGCAACCAGGCCAATAGCTGTGCAAATTTACAGGTAAAGGAGATAAAAAGAGAATATGTTTAATGAGGTTTCAAGAGCTGTAGATGTGTACATGGTTGATAGTAAAATATGGATATTTTTGATTTATTATATCCATTTCCATCATTTTTTTATTGCTAATTTTATCTGAGTTTATCTATATTTATTTTGGCTTTTGTAAAAAAATTAAGCTGCAACTATTACATTGCCACATTCATTTAACCAGTCAATGTATACTTATAACTCAGTACCTGACAGGTTTAAATGATATGAATAACCATAAAAAAATCTAAGTAACATAAAAACCGGAGCCCTAATTTATATCAGGATTGGATTATGCCAATGGCTTGTACCATGGAATCCCAACTTCAATTATGTGATCCTTCCAAAGGAACCAAAACAGTGTAGCAAGGTAACTCCTACATGTAAAGGTATAAGGCCACATCCACCTATAGTTAGAGGCCCTTTATGGCTCTCTCGCTGTAAAAGTTTTACTTTCAAAATACTTTGCCTCACACATAAAACAAGAAAAACAAAGGGATCATTTTTCGTATGGGTGGAGTGTAAGATATACTCACAGATATGGATACTGTGTTCCAGACTAGCACCACAATGAATCACACCGTGCCAGACAAAAAAACAGTTGGTGGCACATCATTTTCCACCCAAGCCACTAAACTAAGAAACTCTCTCCCAGGAAACAGACAAGCCACTGAAAATCACCTAGAACTCAGGAGGATGGTGGAGTATTTGCTTTTCCCGACCTGAATCTACTGAAGACAACAGACCAGTATAACTCTGCTACCCCCTTTACAAGAGAGGAACCAAAGAAACCTATTTTTTTACAAGGACATTACCCAACACCCTTCATATGAAAACCCTCCAGTATGAGACGACTGCAAGAACCTCAGTCTCAATGACAACTCCAACCAGAGCATAAATAACTTTAATTATGCAACAATAGGCAACAAATAAATAACAAAAGGAGATCTACTCACAACTCATAGCGTACCACTGTTTGATTATTTAAAAAAATCTGGTAGCCATCTGAGAAAAGGGAAAAACCATAAGTGCATAGTTTACTCCGTGCATTAACCTGGATGTCATTTGTAAATAAGGTGCTGCAAGAATGAACTTCAAAATACACATGAATGTTCTTTCCTGCCAAATCATGGTATTGATGTCCAATCAACAAAATTTGATACTACAGCTTTAAACATCTGCATTCATCAGACTAAAAGTGCACCTTTTCTTACTCTAGATCACACATCCTATCCAGACATAACTTGAAAATCTGTACAAGAATGCCATGACAATCTATTATACATATTCATGGCTATAAACAGCTTGACAATCTAATATCCATTTGCATAACAATGCTACTAATAGTGTAAACATTCTATTAAGTTAAGTGCATAAAACCAGCTTCACATTTGGACCCAGCACAACCGTACTAATCTGCAGGAGAAAAACATTAGAAATCACATGGTACAAAATGAAACAGCAGACCTAACTACAACCCTTATAGCTGACTAAGAACATACATTGAGCTCCTATGGAGTAGCATGCTATTCACCCACAAAGCTCTTCAGCGGCTCATCAGGGGTTGTAAGCACTGTATAAATACCCGTAACATCAATTTCATGTTTTTCTCTGTGCATTCTAGGTTTTGTAATGCTGCTGATCCAATAATGAATGAAGATTAAAATTCCCATGATGCCAAGAAAGTATAGGGACTAGATGAACCACTGATGCTTGTACCTGAGAAACATACTACCACATATGTGAGAGTTCCCTCGTAATAAAATGTTGATCTAGCTCAAATGTTGCATTAAAACGCATCCAAGGCCCTCAAAATGCTTTGCCTGTGGCAACATGGAGATTGTAGTTGCAACTTTCAATCTTATGCATACCATAGGAAACTACTGTATTTCAATGTGACTTTGATACTTCAAGTAGTCAGAGTGTTAAGACGCCTAGATATTCCATAGCTGCTGGACCAGTCCCGGATTTACAACATATGGTCTGACAAATTTATTTTTGTTTTTAATTTATTGAACAGATCACAACAAGTTCTACCAAGCAAGGCACGATATCAATCATTATTTCGGAGCATATAAGAAAACCTTCAATACATTTATAACTGGCCAGAATAATAAACCGAGCTAAGCACCACAATCCCTTATATGGTTTTAAAACCCTTACAAGAGTAAAGCACTCACATTCAATTGTACATCGCCAAGACAAATCCTTACAAGAAATGTAAAAACTAATAACGTGCTCAATCTCCCCTTAATCGACTATACAGTACTATTAGACATTGGACTTGCCATATAACATTAATCGGCAAACACTCAGGGGCCGATTCCGATCTCGGTCGGAGGCGCACCCAATACCATTCGGTCGGGAAAAAAGCCATGCGAAAGCCTGTTTCCCGACCGATCCGTACAGCACACCGAACGAGCAAGTACGATGCGCACAACAGCAAAAATCCCGGCCGAGCCGTACTCACCCAAATTAGGTCCTGTTCTCCGACCGAGGCGAATCCGGAAACGCCGAATCGAGTCGCACGGAAGGGAAAATGCAGCCCCGTCCGGCCGGACAAGTACGATGCGCTTTCCGTACGCGCCGAACCCGTCGCTACGCACGGCACGTCAAAGCATCCGGGAGAGGCGCACATAAGCTCCGAATCGCGCCACAACACGATCCACGGCTACGAGACGAACACAGCACCGACGAGGACGACGCGAAGCGACGAGGACGAAGCCAAGCGACGAGGACGACGCGAAGCAACGAGAAGGACGAACGACACGAACCAACCATGAATCCCTTCGTCCCGATCATACCAATATTCTACATCTACTACCGGAACAGGCACGGACGCGTACGGCGCAGAAGGTAAGTCAGACACCAACCACAAAACACATACAACACGTACACGACACATCACACACATACACTGGGAATCTGAATATACTTACACCAGCAACAGCAGCACCATAGGGGCGGGATGCCCATCACCAATGCCACATATGCACACAGGGGCCTGAATGCGCGCCACCACCCCAACCCAGGGGGGCTGGATGCCTACCACTACTACCACCCTTAGCCAGGGGGCAGGATGCCCACCACTACTACCACCCTCACCCAGGGGGGCAGGATGCCCACCACTACTACCACCCTTAGCCAGGGGGCAGGATGCCCACCACTACTACCACCCTTAGCCAGGGGGGCTGGATGCCTACCACCACCCTTAGCCAGGGGGGCTGGATGCCTACCACTACTACCACCCCCACCCAGGGGGCAGGATGCCTACCACTACTACCACCCTCACCCAGGGGGGCAGGATGCCCACCACTACTACCACCCTCACCCAGGGGGGCAGGATGCCCACCACTACTACCACCCTTAGCCAGGGGGCAGGATGCCCACCACTACTACCACCCTTAGCCAGGGGGGCTGGATGCCTACCACCACCCTTAGCCAGGGGGGCTGGATGCCTACCACTACTACCACCCTCAACCAGGGGGGCAGGATGCCTACCACTACTACCACCCTCACCCAGGGGGGCAGGATGCCCACCACTACTACCACCCTTAGCCAGGGGGGCAGGATGCCCACCACTACTACCACCCCCACCCAGGGGGCAGGATGCCTACCACTACTACCACCCTCACCCAGGGGGGCAGGATGCCCACCACTACTACCACCCTTAGCCAGGGGGGCAGGATGCCCACCACTACTACCACCCTCACCCAGGGGGCAGGATGCCCACCACTACTACCACCCTTAGCCAGGGGGCAGGATGCCTACCACTACTACCACCCTTAGCCAGGGGGCTGGATGCCTACCACTACTACCACCCTTACCCAGGGGGGCAGGATGCCTACCACTACTACCACCCTTAGCCAGGGGGGCTGGATGCCTACCACCACCCTTAGCCAGGGGGGCTGGATGCCTACCACTACTACCACCCTCAACCAGGGGGCAGGATGCCTACCACTACTACCACCCTCACCCAGGGGGGCAGGATGCCCACCACTACTACCACCCTTAGCCAGGGGGCAGGATGCCCACCACTACTACCACCCTTAGCCAGGGGGCAGGATGCCTACCACTACTACCACCCTCACCCAGGGAGGGCAGGATGCCCACCACTACTACCACCCTTAGCCAGGGGGCAGGATGCCCACCACTACTACCACCCCCACCCAGGGGGGCAGGATGCCCACCACTACTACCACCCTTAGCCAGGGGGGCAGGATGCCTACCACTACTACCACCCCCACTCATAGGATGGACAATGCATGACACAACAAGCACACCACAACCTAGGGAATGCAAGATTAAGACATCCCCCCACCACCATGACAAGCGTGTGAGCAGGCTGTGTCAAATGCCTACAACACCGAACATGACATTGAACATACAATGTGACCCCCTAGCACATGTGCCACACATATATGTGTGTGGCACCCACAATGCAAGCAGCCCATGACCATTGTGGCAATGGGGCCTAAACCCCCATCATCACAGTGACCAAAAGGCAAGTGTGGGGTCCATAGCTGAAGCACATTTTGACCATTGTGGCAATGGGGTCTAAACCCCCATCATCACAGTGACCAAAAGGCAAGTGTGGGGTCCATAGCTGAAGCACATTTTGACCATTGTGGCAATGGGGTCTAAACCCCCATCATCACAGTGACCAAAAGGCAAGTGTGGGGTCCATAGCTGAAGCACATTTTGACCATTGTGGCAATGGGGTCTACACCCTCATCATCACAGTGACCAAAAGGTAATTGTTGACAAAGAAAGAGCTGCAACTGCCAAACTGCATGGATCATTCCTGGTCACAGAACCAAAAACTCATCTGTGGCAAAGTAGTGTATGTGTCCCATTGCAACATAAATTGGGGGAGCCAAATACTGCAGTGCAAATGAAACATTCCTTTGGCCATGTGCAGACAAACAACACCCATGGGGGCTGAGACCGTCAACAGTCATCAATGACACAATGACAGAAGTGACCATCAGAATGCAGAACCACATATTTGCACCAATGGGCACACAAATGCAGATACCCTGTGGAGACAGCAGATGTGAGGTGAACAGATACCATACCATGGCAGCAATGGGACACACAAACCATGATCACTGTGCTGACCGATGAACTAGGAGTCCCAGGGACAGCAGGGGAAACACACCAAACAACATACAGCCAATGGCACACCCAAGATATGCCAATGCAGTGGTGCAGATGCACAAACACAAACAGGCAGACCAACACTGTCATCATACACAGCAGGTGAGGGGTGGGGGTGCCATTGTCCCCA